>VZTE01004279.1:144077-169678 GCA_013397775.1 Eulacestoma nigropectus
TTTTTTTGCATCAAATGAGAAGTTTAATCTCAGCATCCAAAATGTTTATTCAGTATTAACCTCCAAACTCATGGATTTGAGTTTGGATTGTTCACAGAGTAAATGCCTTTGCCTCCATCTTTACCAGACTGGTGCTAACACCTCCACCTGTGAGTGGAAAATCAATAACAAATCGAAAATCAGTAATAAGCCAGTATAAGCCAGTCAGAATGCAGGAGGGCTCCTGTGCAAAACCTTCCTGCACTGCACATCTGTGGTATCTTCCACTGCTGTTCATCTTCCATGGTCATAATCACCATCAAATGCAAACAGAAAAAACTAAAGACAAAACAGAAGGCACCAGCCATGCAAGGTGGAGGCAGCTAACTGGGACACTGAGCAGTTTTGGAAAGTGACACCCACAATTACAAAACTCACTGTCTTGCTCTGACTGAAGCCTAATGGCTGATATGACCAATTTGGGGTTTTGACATAAATCTATGACATTCAATAAGGACCCTTGCCACGGAATGTGTGGTCTGTCTAGTTAAGACAAATTGAGCTGTAAGTCCAGGATGCAGAGATAGAGGCTGGCAATGTGGTACACGACACACAGCTCCTGAGCTTTCCTTGGAAGACCATACCCCTCCTCACACCCCAACAAGCCATATTTGAAGCAAAGCTGGGTTGTGACAAGTCTATTTAATAGTAAATCACTGGTACTGAGAAGCTCCCAGCACCCCTGCATAGCCATTTTCATAATGCTTGTATTTCCTGCCACGGTTCTTTAACCTTCCCTCTTCCCATGTTCACAGCTTCATATTTGACCCACAGCTTCCCAAAACACCACCAGCTCCTTAGTGTCCTCTACGGCTTCATGTCATGGAAACCACCCACAGCTGAACGATATCACAGCATACCCAAGCCTGGAGCCTCTCCACTCAATGGACAGAGAGAGGAAGAACCTACAGTGTGATCCAAGCTGGTCCCTTCATCAGAGATGTATTTCACTCCCAGTGCTCATTGCTTCACCTCAACTCCCCACTTTGTTAATCGGAAGTGGTACTGTTTACACCAGAGGAGCTGTTATTCGTACCTCCACCTCCAGCTCTGCAGAACACCCATCTCAGAAAGAGCAAGTAGGAATCAACCAAAAGGGGAACATGCTTGGCAATACAGAGGAGAATTAAGGTACCATGAAATCTCTGGAGCTTCCACCACTGCTCCTGAGGAAAGGCAGGAGTGATACCCTGCTAACACTGCATCCTCAAAAGCCTCTGGGAAGAGAGTAAATACCATGCAGCTCCTCTGGCCAGTAGATCTGGCCTTTCACTCCTTTGAATGGACAGGGATACCACAAAAATATATGCGTTGCTCCTACCTATGATGGTGGACATACATCTGTTATTTATAAATACTTTTTCTCTTTGCATTTTCAGTACATTTGCGTCCTCTTTCAGGACAGGTATCCTAGGTTAGCAAAGCTTGACCGGCAGTGGGTAATGCCTAAGTATACATTGTGACGTACCTCTGCTGATATATTTTCCAAACCCTTAAAGCAAAGGAAAAATACAAGAATGAAAACAAAGCATCACTGTTTTTAATATCAACATTTTATTTCTTTCTTCTAAAGATGAGGGTAAAATAATTAGTCCTAAGCTACAGCAGCAATGTCTCATCTAAAACAAGCTCTTTAAGAAACACTGACTTGCAGCAACAAAGAAAGGGGCTAGGAAAATCCAGAAACTAAGGTCCTGATGTGGCAAAAAAAAAAGCAGAAATATGCTTGTGAACTCACTAGGGACTCCTTTGGTGCAAGTAAAGGATGACAATATGAAGACCAGTGTCGCTCAGTTCAGGACACAATCTATTTTGACACAACCTAGATTAAGGCCAAATTCTTGCACCAGTGTAAAAAGAAACAGAACCCTTTTCCTAATGCAGCACTGCACTCATGAGGCTGGAACTGAGGCTTGCGTTTCTGTAGGCACACAAAAAACCAGCAGGTGCCAGCAGAGATTGTGGCACGTTTTCCCTGCTGCCATGACCTGCCCTGTTCAAGCCTAGACTCTACAGCCAGACAGAAATATCCACTGCAACCTCACTACTCCATTCTGCCAGGAATATGAGATTGATACACAACTGCATGCAAATTCATGGACTTCAAGATTTTAAGCCCTATCTGAGCCCTGGTTAACACCCCTTTATTTATTCACCATATTGCTTGGAGAAGAGAATGAGAATCAGGCTCATTTCTTGGTACCTGGTAGAGCTATGCCAGAGAAAAAAACCTTGGCCATAGGTAGGAATGAAAAAGTAAAATAACAGTTTTGTCATTCTGTCATTGTATCTTGCTAAAACTGTCTATAACTCCAAATATAGGCTGCTCATAAATCTTCTGTAGCAGAGAAGCAAACAAAGACAAATAATAAAATATCGGCCTTTGAAAGCTGAGAGATAAAATTAAATATTAGCTGAGTAAAAATCTAAATAACTGAGGGGTTTTTTTTTTAATTTATTCACCACCTTGTATTATGTGGAGGATGATATGACCATTCTATGGCAACAGCAAGTATATTACATCCCTAAATATTTGGAAGCACTCTAAAGATTTCACAATTCTACATTTAAACCTAACATTTGCATAGTAAGGACATGTCCGTATGCAGTGGGCAAACTTTGGTTTTCCTGTAGGCTGACTGGTCCGCTCTGCCCTCCCGTGCACTCTCCCAGGTCAGGTAGTTGATTATCCGATGAGTTCTGTAAATTCTCAAAACAGTTAAAACTTTACACCAGGAAACATTAGGCTTCCATACTCCATTGCAAGGACAAGAAGAAGCTACACGCATTTGCATGTAAGGTTATGTGAAATTAATCCTCTCTTATATTTTCAGTTGCATTTTCCTCTAATTTTTTTCAATGTTTCTTCACTTTAAAGTTGCTCTTGGTACTTTGCACAAGTTTTAAGTGATCACAAATATTGTACTGGTCCTCAAGAGAATAATACATTTTGGTAACTGTACATTATCACTTTCCTTAGTCTGTATTTTATTTCTCCATAACTTTTGTCTTTATTCTTCCCATTCTTATGTCTCATTTATTTTACTCCATTATTTTTCTTTCCATTTTCCTTTTTCAGTAGATGGCCAAAAAAAAGTTTGCAAGTACTTTAGTTTTACAATGTCCTAATGCTATTTTAGGGATGCTTTAGAAAAAAATTCTCAACTGATGAAATTTTTTGTGAACCTCGTTCTCTCTGCAGGAATGTTTTTATGCCCTGTCATCATAATGTTGCATAATCAGCTGCCAGAGAACATCATGTGGACATGGATGAATTCTGCCTGCATCAGCTGCACGGAGGGCTCAGACTGACATTACAGGACTTGTCACATGTCTTTTCTACGCAACAGTCTAGAAGAATCTTATGGGAATGCACTTTCACAGAGGAAGTGGGGTATCAATAATGTCAGAACTGAAACAGTTAAAAAAAAAATTGGAGAAGGCCCAGATAAAAGAAAGGGCTAGAATTTATAATATATATTATAATATATGTAGACAAAGGTGTTTTTCTTCTCAGTCTGTTGCATTGCTATGGCAAAGCCATTCTCTTTATGGCATATTTTGACAGCTTGCCTCCCAATTTGCTCCATTCCAAACGAACCAGTAACACAAAGCAGAACTGGACCTGGCAGCCTGTTAGTGTGGCACCCAAGCAGAAACTTAAAATCTCAGCTGTATTCAGGAGTGGAGGGAGAAGTGGCTCTTCACAGAAACGTCACTGTTCGAAAAGATTTAAGAAAACAGAAGAGCAAGGAATGTCTTTGTCTACAGTCTAATTGGCTTAATTACACTACTGTAGGGCTGCTTTATTTTGCCACATCTACATGTCTTCTAAATACCTCCAGGGATGCTAACTCCACCTCTTCCCTGGGCAGCCTCTACCAATGCTTGACAGCGTTTTCAATAAAGAAATTTTTCCTAATATCCGATCTAAACTCTCCTGGTACAGCTTGAGGCTCATCTTACCGCTTGTAACTTGGGAGAAGAGACCAACATCCACCTGGCTACAGCCTCCTGTCAGGGAGTTGTAGAGATCAATAAGGTCCTCCCCCCAGCCTCCTTTCCTTCAGGCTAAACAATCCCAGTTCCCTCAGCTGCTCCTCCTCAGACTTGTGCTCCAGACCCTTCACCAGCTCCCTTGCCCTTCCCTGGACATGCTAAAGCACTTCCATGTCTTTTTTTGAAGCAAGTGACCCAATACGGAACACAGCACTCAAGGTGTGGCCTCACCAGTGCCCAGTACAGGGGGACAATCACTGTCCTGGTTCTGCTGGCCACACTATTCCTGATCCAAGCCAAGGTACCATTGGCCTTCCTGGCCACCTGGACACACGCTGGCTCGTGTTCAACCCCTGTTGCCCAGCTCTCCCACAGTCAATGGAAAAGACTGCATTCACTGACAACTTGCCACTTGAGTGACAGAAATTATTGGAAAACCCTAAATTTCTTATTTTTTAGAAGTTAATGACAAATACTTCCCATTTTCTTAAACAATAACAAGTGTGAGATTTGCTTTTGATATATGCATTATTTTCATGAGTTCTAATGAAAACACAACAAATACTGCAGTAAAGTGATTAGTCTAGGAGAAAACGTCCTATTTTAGCAAAGCCACAGTAATTTTGACTTCAGTGGAAACTGTCCTTTAGCTCTTTTCCCTCTCTTAAGGAGCTCTGAAAACTCTGAACATTTTAAAGGCTACAAATACTGAATATATATAGATATACCTTCCTGCATCTAATATGAAGTAAACAAGCGAACTGCAATAAAATACAATCTATTTTCTATTTCCAAACAGGCACACAAAGGAAGACTCCATTCCAGCCATTCATAATAAAGGCAACACACCATGGGTCATCTTCTCAAAACTGAACAAAGCTCTTCATCTTCTGTCTATTTTTTAAAGATACTGGATAGAAAAAATGAGACTCTTAATTTTATCAGTTTCTATTAACTCTCTAGCATTCATATCTTGAGATTTAAATTCAAATACTCTTCTCAGTAAAACGTCCAAGAAACTGACCTATTCTGGTATTTTTGCATTTCAAGATTTAGGTGCTTTTGCACCAACAGCATTTCCCATTCTCCACAACACATCTGGATTCTTCCAGAAGCTACCATATCAGCTTAACAGTAACTTGAAACATATGGCTACTATGAGAGAAGTGTAATATCTTGGTTTCCTTGTTATTTCATTCCTGGGAATCCAGCAAATGCCAGTATTCCATACTAGAGCACTATTTAATCTGAAAAACTCTTTCCTGCTTTCTGTAATTACTAAGTTTTTTCTGTGGTCTTCATGGCCTGACAAGAATCTGCTGGGATGAGCAAGAGAGGCTGAAGGAACCCTAAGTTTAATGTATTTCACAAGGAGAAATTAATCATTGTAAAATAACATCCCTCCTTCAAAATCTTTTTAGATTTCTTGTCACAATTCACACACCATAGACAGGTCTAACTGTGAGCAAGGATCAAATTTAGACCCAAACTTTCAATAAATTCTGTGCAAGTAAAAAAATTGCTACCTGCACAGACACTGTTAGCAATTAAAGGTGACAAATTGTCTCTGCAGAAAGAAGTAGCTTGAGGTCAAAATCTTATCACTGTAAAAAATAACAATCAGAGTTTTGCTTTTCAACAGAAAAAAATAGCTCTTGTCTATGCCTATTCCTGGCCAAGACAGAAGTTCTATTAAAAAAAAAAATCATACAATGCCAACACAAATCTAATTTTGTGAAAATTGAGTTAGGTATTTCCCTTTTCAGTCAGTGTCACTTTTTCCTTTCTTTTAAGAGCAAAAGAGAGCAAGTTGATTTCAAATGGGCCATTGCTGGAAACAAAGAATTTTGGGTGGGTGTCTCTCGTTCCCTGAATGTCTGAAATATAAGCTATGGTGGGCCACATGCTGGTATGTTGCATCAGGAAATTATTCTGACATGTTTAACATACTTGGAAACCGCAAAAAATATTTATCAAGGAAATGATAATTTATCTTAATTGCAGATGGTACAGAGTTTCTAGAAGGTGTAATGAAGATCATTGTGGAAAAATCAAGTGACAATTGACTTTTTGTAATGGCAGAGAGTAACAAACACTGGGAAAACAAGTGTGAAGAACTTTAAAGATGTAGATTACTGTGGTGGTTGATCCCACCTGGCAGCCAAGCACCCACCTAAGCTGCTCACTCTCTCCATCCCCAATAGGCCATGAGAGAAAATAGGAATAATGAGAATGAGAAAACCTATGGGTGGAAATAAAGACAGGGAAATCACTAACCAAATACTACTGCAGGCAAAACAGCCTCACTTAGGGGACATTTAATTAACTGTCATTAAGTATAAATATTTAATTAAATGAGTCATATATGGGGAAAGAAACACAAGAGGAAAAAAACCTCTCTCTCTCTTGTCTGTTACAACCTTATTCCAGACTACTTTCCTCGTCCTTTCCTGGTCTCAACTCGTTGTGTCATCATCGTGGGTTATACTCAGCCCCCTTGGGTGATGATCAGAGGATGAAGGGTCAGACCATAGCAGTATTTCTCAGTCACTCTCTTCCTCCCATTCTTCTCTTCCATTGCTCCTTCCTTCTCATTTGTTTCTTCTGCTCCAGCAAGGGCCTTCAGTGGGCCATGGTCCCTTTGGGAGAGCACCTGCTCCAGCATGGGTTCATCTATGTGCCACGGTTCCTCTGCTGTGGAGCACCTCCTTCTGCTCTGGTCATGGTTTCTCTGCCTTCCTTCCCTCTGTATCAGTGCCCCTTATCCAGGTTGATTCCACAGAGGTGCCACCAGAGTGGCTGATGGGCCCAGCTGGGTCCTGGGGTGGGTCCTATGCAGGGCTGGCTGGGATCTGCTGTGCTGAGCACAGGGCAGCCCCAGCTGATTCTCACAGAGGCCATCCCAAAGCCTCCCTCTGGCAAAACCTTGGCAGGGACACCAGATACAACTGATAAGTGTAAGAAGACCAAGGATTTAAAGTATTTGGGAAAAGGCTTTTGTAAAGAGAAAGCATGGAGGGTAGTTTTAAAACACATGCTGCACTCTAAACAATGTAAAATATTTACCTTAGCAAAAACAATACAATAGAAAGATCTTACTATAAATAATAAAAATACTTAAATGAGAAAAATAAGTAGATCTTCAGTATTTAAAGAAACTGTGGGGGAAAAATTGCAGTGGCCACATTTCTTAAAAAAAAAAAAAAAGTCCAAAATTCAGCACCCAAAACACTCCAGGAATATTTCAAAAAAAAGAAGATGCTATTAATCTGCAACCAATTGCTTATGTCTGAAGTAGTGAATTTCTCTAGTGAATTCATGGAAAGGATCTATTGAAAGGATTCATTGAATGAATCTAGAATTGGTTATTGTATTGATATCTAACAGGAGAAGGATCAGACCTTTTTTCTGAAAAAAAGGTTTCTAAAAGTTTTTAAACTTCTTTGATTTATACTGATAAAATTTGTTACTTTTTTTTATTCCATCATTAAAGTGCTATTTCTTAGTTTTGTCTTTATACTTACTTTGTTTAATACACATTAATAACAGAAAAAGAACTTTAGACAAATGTAGTTGATGGCTTTGGCTATCTGTTTCTCAAGAACTGCTTAGGAAAATTGTAAAGTTGGAGAAACTGCTTCTAAAACAAATAGTTTTCCCAGTCAGGTCTTCTTTTTCCCCATCCCTATTCCAGTTTCATCTTGCAGCTTCTAGCTTCAGCTAGAAGAGGAGGGAAAAGCCTCACAAAGCTGTAGGTACCTAAGTCTCTGCACATCCTAGGGTGGATTGGCCACAGACCTTTAGGCTCCCCAGGGTACTTCTTTCAGAAGTTTATTTCACTGGCTTCTTGTGGAGTTCAAAGCCCATCTGAGTTCCTGCTGTACACAGTTGCATACACGACTTGTATTGGAGAAGATAAGGGATTTTGAAATTCTTTATGATATTTATTGAAAATAAACCAAAGAATAGCTGTGGGACACTTTTACTGCAATAACCTAATCTTCCAGTAAATCTGATACAGTCAGGCTGTACTCTGACAGTATTCGACGTGAGTTACCAAAGGCCTGAAAGCAAATGTAACAGCACTCCCGAGTACTGTCTGAAAACAGCAATGGAAAAGTTCAGGTATTGAACTAGAGCTACTTTATCTGGCAATAAAGCAAACTCCAGAGGATTTCAATGGTTGGGTTATTTACGTTCTTATGAATTTCCAAATAGTTTCTCCCATAAAAACAGTCTTAAGAACACACCTGCTCCTTAACTTTCCCGTACGCAACTAAATCTAACAATTAATCTCAAACCAAAATTACTGCAGAACATAAATCTGGAACACAGTTTGGATATCAATCAGGATGCTTTTAGATGCAGTGAATCCCTACACCCAAAGTGTGCTTCAACAGTGCACAACTTTCTACACAGTTTCCCACAGCAGCTGCTGCAGGAGAGGAACCAGAGGTAGAGGCAGATCTACCACCACTTGGCATGGCATATCCAACCAGACAACTCAGGCAAGGCCTTCCAAGAGCTTTGAAGCTAACAGAGAGGTTCAGAGGATCAGAGATATGCTGGCAGAGACATACTGGGGATATGCTGGCAGGCTACAACACACATTACAGCATGTTCTTGGTTCTCTGTTGCTCAAAATCAGTGGCTCCACCTCAGCCTGGCTTGGCTAATAAAAAGGTACCAAAAATTCAGAAAAATCCCTGCAGCACAGCTGGACTGAGCAGTATGTTCAAGAACAACCATCTGAACCCCATTTCTCACTCTGTTCGGCAATAGGCTCTTGGAGTTTGTTTCCTCACCAATTGTCAGTGACTTCAAAACTGAAGATTAGCTGATATGAATACATGCCTTACATGCACAGTTACAACTTCAAGAACAACTGGTATCTATGCTTCTTCCAGGTAGGAAAATGACACCATGCAAATACCACAGCACTGACCAACCTCAACTGCAGTGACACAAACACACACAGTGACAAACACACATGTCCAGAGAGCTCAGTGATACACTACATCAGCCAGGATCAGGCAGATCTGCAAAATTCCAGCTTCTTTCCACCAGTGGCACCATCCTCCTTACCCTTCCTCTGCCAGGAGATCAGCTCTACCACAAGTCTCAGCTGGAAGCGCAGCAAAGTCATCAGCTCCTTCTCAAGGGCCACATCAAACTATGAGCTCAGTCCAGCCCTACTTATTCAAGGAAGGCACATCTTTGTTACAACAACTGGTTTTCGTGTATGCATGCTGCAAACACCAGGGAACATAAAATGCATCTAGAGCACACACTTACGCAAGCTTGGCTTTGCTGACGTAGAGGATGACAGCATAAATCTAAAAACATTTTCAGCTTCTCTTTGAAGAGAGATTTCCTTTCTCGGCTAGCATTATTTATTCAGTGCAGAAGAGTCACTGGGTTTAAAAACAGGATGACTCATACTTGTTTAGATGTTTATAAGTTATGTGCAGTTATGGAAGATGTTTGGAAAAAATGTCAGCAAGGTTTAAATACTCTTCTTTGAAAGTGTGGTGAAGTGATAACTAACGTATTAATTTCCGAGAGCAGCTAGTTGAGCACTAAAATCAAAGTGACTTGGCTTTTCCCTTCATCATTTTATCAGTGTACACCTCTAGCTAACAAAGATCTTTTAAATATAAAGCAGAGAGTTTTATAACAGCGTGCAGTGTTTAAACACACGGAAAATATGATATGGATTGTCTTGACATTACAGCCTCAAAAATGGCACCTCAGCACTGACATTTTACAGCAAAGACATACAACTACAGCTGATAGGACTGTAGGATTGATGTAATAATGCTCAAAGAACGCAAAAGAGTGTTGTTTCTTATTCCTGTCTGTATAATTAGAGTAGCACAATTTATCTAGCACACACAATGGTAAATATTATGAAATTATTATTATATATTATAAAATTATTATCACTAATGGCTTTGCTTTCTCTGTTTAACTTGCTTGGATACCAAGGGCGGAAGAAGAAAATTGTGTCGTACCATCCACTACCAGCTACTCATGAACTCTGCTGCTCTGTACTCACGACAGTCCCAACAACCCACAGAAGGCGAGACAGACAGAGAAATAACTTTTTATGCCGTGTGGAAGTGTTTTTTCTTTTTACTTACTGTAGGGTCTCACTCCACATCTTTTCCTATCCCGTAGAAAAGGAGGCAAAGCAGATAAAATGCACAGCACACTCCACGATAAACCTTCTCTTCCCTACTCGTCATAAAAGCTAAGTAAAGACAAACTAATCAGAGGATAATTAGTTACAATTTGCACAATTTTGTTACTATAAGTAAAAGAACTTTTTCTCAAGATTAAAGGGACTGGAAAGCACTATGCAAAACCTTTCTTGACTTTTTCTTCTCAGGGGAATTTTTGCAAAGCTTTCTTCCAGTACTTCATGCAAGGATCTGATTATATATTTTAATTTACTTTCTTTTTAATTAGTCTAAAAAGCTGGGTCATATGAATATTTAAGCTACTTTAATTTGAGCAAATTTTCTACAGGGATACACATTACATGAGTTAGAATTTGGGGCACTGAACTCAGTATGCCCACTGGTTTAAGAAGCACTAAACAGCCTTGGAGGATGGGCAACTGCAAATGAGATTCTGATTCTCTCCACCCCAAAGAAACCAAGAACTCATGCATTTGCTTAAATTTACAAAAAAGTCTATAGAGCAAGTTCTCAGAATAGCAATCTATGTCATACATAAGGATATGGTCAAACGTTCACCTATCAAGCAGAAGCAGTGATTTAAAGGAGTTGTGCCTCTGCTGCAGAGAAGTGATAATTCACCACAGTGCTCTCATAAACTGTGTTAAACTAATTTATCTTCCTTTCCACTGAAACAGATCACAAACACTCATATCTTTCAGTAGAGGGGACAGCAACATTTTGAACAACTTTGTCTCATAAGGAAACAATTTGCTAATCACAAGGCTTCCTGGCTGGATACCAACCTAGCTGGCAGCTGACAGCTGGTCATTACGTAGTGCCCACTGTACAAAGAGCTGAGTGCCTCCTTTTGCTTGCACTTGGACCATCTGCCCCATGACCAAAGTAAAGCTTTGCCAGATTGATTGGCTTTCCTAAGCACCACACCAGTGGCGAAGGCAGCAAGGCATGCACTCCCACAACACTGATAATGTTTAGGACTGAGAGAGAGAGTTGAGAATTTTCAATAATTCATTGTCATGGAGAATTACACATAGAAATCACTTAGCCTTTCTCTGAATTCCAGATACACCAAAGACCTGCATGACAACCAATATACCTACCTTTTAAAACAACTATATTGTGATGGCAGTGTTTGCTCATTGCTTAGCACAGTCCGGAGTCAGGATTACCTCAGGGATTTCAGATTTCTTTTTTTTGTCAAGAGTATTTCATTACTAAAGCAAGATGAGTGCAGTTAATATTGTGAAAGTTTACAGTCTTCTGTTATTGTGTTTGAGCATGAGATGATTATATTACTGACAACTTCATTAAATATTTTCCTTTATGATCCTGACCTCAAATATTGGCCATATATTTTTCCTTGATCCCATTACAATGTCATCACTGTAAATAGTGGAATATGCTGGTTTATTGCACTTCTTGTTCTTCTTTAATAAAATATATTAGTCTAAAACTGTATTAATGCATTTGGTTTGGTATTTTAAAATTTTAATCTTTAAAAGATGACCAAAACCACATGTTCAAAAATGCTGCAAACCTAGAATCTGAGAGCAAGTCTTCTTATCCCAAAATTTCTCAACCTAATATTCTTTCAAATGGAACTGTTTATTCCACAAGTCTATTGACATCTGAAATCAAGGAATTTCAAATTAAATGTCCATTTTAATAAATGGACACCAGTCTGTCAGTACTATTGACAACTACCAAAAGTAAAGGATTTGTATATGCTAAAATGTGCTTAAGTCAGCTGACTGAAAAAAGCAATCTTAGAAAGACAAAAACAAAAGAAAATTGAAGGAAGATTTTTGCACCTGTAATAGAAGAGGGACAATTCCTTCCAATTACTTACTACTAACAAAAATGTGGATGAATGTGGAGAGCTGACAAAATTTAATTTAAAATGAAATCTAGCCTAAAATGAAAACCTAACTTAAAAATGAAAATATAAACTGGGGCTTGCAGTATTTTACATTTAACACACTTTATATTTAACAGACTTTGCATTTCTATTGATACCTACTTCTATGTTATGTGCAGCATTAATATGAACATAATATTGATACTGCTATTAAATTCTTTGCTTATAGCTGTATATTTCTGGAACTGTTCTTCAAGCAGTATTACAGAACAGTATTTCTCCTTATCACTCAGCTCTAAGACGAGCTTCTTTTAGGTTAAACAAACTAGTAATTTGCTGGAACACACCTCATAATAGTCAGGCCTTCTCTAATTAGGTCAGTTGTCAGGTCCTCCACCCATTCTCACTTTAGGTTCCTTGTAAATTATGACAGGTTTTTTTCTTTCCATGCAAGAAGTCCAGTGACGCTGTCTTTTTGCTGTTACACATGGAGGGGGTTCATGCTCTGTCCCAGATGTGGCACAACTAATCACGCATTTCTGTTGCTTAGTACTTTATCAATACAATATTAATCAGATTTTATAAAAACCAACACTAATATGCCTTTTAGAGAGCCTCATCACCAGTAATGGTTATAAGGCAAGGAAGAAATATCCTCATGTTATACTTACAACTGACATCCAAGAGAGATTTAACCCAAAAAAGAAATATGGGGAAAGGCTTTGCTTGAGCCAGTTCCTCTCTGATTTCCAGACCACACGGGTCCAGGCAAGCTTGGGCTCAGCTGTGGGCTCTGTGCAAGCTTCAGAAGAGCAGCAGGAGCAGATCTGAGCAGCAGGCCCCTGCACAGCTACAGATCATGGAATTATAGAACCATTTTGCTTGGTCATTGAGTCCAACTGTTTAGTACCCCAGCACTGCCAAGACCACTACTAAACCACGTCCCTAAATGCCACATTTATATGTCTTTTAAAAATACCTCCAGAGATGGTGACTCCAAGCACTTCCCTGGGCAGCCTGCTCCAATGCTTTCTGTGAAGAAATTTTTCCAATATCCAAACTCCCCTAGTGCAGCTTGAGACCATTTCCTTTTGTCCTATTGCTTGTTACTTGGGAGAAGAGACCAACCCCCACTTGGCTACACCCGCCTTTCGCATA
Organism: Eulacestoma nigropectus; assembly: GCA_013397775.1. NCBI lineage: Eukaryota > Metazoa > Chordata > Aves > Passeriformes > Eulacestoma > Eulacestoma nigropectus. The sequence goes on from VZTE01004279.1 coordinate 157,338, forward strand.
GTTGTAGGGAGTGACAAGCTCTCTCCTGCCCCTCCTTTTCTCCAGGCTAAACAACCCCAGTTTCCCCAGCTGGTCCTCATAAGGCTGGTGGATAAGCAGGACCTGGCCACGACCACCCCTGTTCAGCCAGGTTTTTAACATACAGGCAATATTTTTCTGCGGTGACCGCATGATATGAGAGACAGTCAGTAGACAGGATGGCAAGACTTTTTGCAACATCCCACGCCCATGATGTTGGGATGTGGGATTTGCAAAGATTTCTCTTGAAGGCTGCATTCACAGAGTGTGCTGCTTTGCAGGCCATCTCTTGAGCTATATCACTGATGATGGCACAGATAAATGACAGCGACAATCTAAATTAATAGAGATCATGGAAAAGACATCTGCGGATATGCCAAGAGGTAAAGCAGTCAAGCACTCCTCCCCTTTTGTCTTCAATTCAACCTTCAAATCTTTCAGGACCACAAGATGTTTCCTTCCTTCCTCCTCCTGGACACTCAGGTAACTCTTAGTTATAACTCCTTCAGAAAACAAGTTTACCACCACCTTTCCAGCACAGGGCTGGAAGTTCATACTTTGTATTGTTTGCTGAGGCACTTCTTCAGCCTGTGCAAAGCACAGACATGCAGCTCAGCTGGCATATTTCTCTGTCTCTTTTCACAGACTGTCTCACACTAACATGCTCCTCACCATCTCAAGGCTACGCTGGCTATAAAAAGAGTTGTGAGGCACTAGCAGCAGGCAGCCAGTCCTGCAGCACATTCTGGCAACCAGGAAGCAGATGTGGCTTCAGAAAATGTGTGCCTGCTTTAGATCCTGAGCTTTGGGGGGCTTCATATATCAGAGAGCACATGGAATAAGAATGAATTGTTTTCTCATTAGAAGTTTTTAATGACAAAATAGATTGTGCTCACTCTCCTAATACAGCTGGGAATTTAATCTTGTTTCCAATCTGTAATTTCCCTTCTTGTAATGTTCCGTGCTTGTTTCACACAGTGAAGTGTTTGGTAAAGTCAGCCTTGTCCAGAAGGATAGATCCAGAACGATAAAATAGGTGTCCAGCTCCTAAACAATTGTTTAATCTTCTTTGTTTCACCCTCTGCTTGGCTGGCAGTTGAGTTCACACAGTTCATTTTTCAGTTACTAGGTGGGGCTCAGGCTCTGGATAGTTTTAGGGTTCTTGTAATGAGTTATCTAAGTACTTCATAGCAATGGTGGAAAGAAACAAATAACTCGACACAGAGTGGGAAGCTATGTCCTTTGTGTATGCCACTGATACTGGGTGACAGTCAGGCCAGGATGATGGAGGACACAGGAATAGGAACCATTGTACATAATTTGAGTCTTCCCTTTTGGCTCAGTGCTCGCATTACCTTGCAGCTCAAAGTCTTCACTTTTTTACTGTGCTACCTCTGTACAGGCTGTCTACATAGACACTGAGTCTTAATATTTCATGTTTCAGACACACTGTGACCCCTTTGAGAGACGTGTTTAGATTTTTTCATGACGAATGCAGAGGTTTGGGATGAGTATAAGAACCTGCCTCTGTTTTACAAAGGCACTTGAAATTGTCTTTTTATACAAACAAGGTATGCAGACAAAACACAGCAGAATTTTCCAGTATTTTTTTTGGGCACTAACATATGGATCCTACACTCGAAATAATCAATCTCTTACTATAAATTAGGCAAAATATGGAAAAACCAAAAAAGATACAGCTTTATGTGATTCTAGCTTTCCATCTTTTCTTTTTGCAATTTAATTAATTAACTAAATGTAGTTAAAATAAAGAAAAACATGGAAGACAGTAATGAAAATTTTGATAGCCTACCACTGCAAAACTGCTACAAATGTAAATTTTCACCACATTAGTAAGAACTGCAAATGAATGATACTTGCATTGAAGACTTCTTTTACTCTGGTAATCTGAATGTGTATGAAAAAAAGTAATACAGAAGCTATTCAGATACATAAACTAAGTGAAATTCTACAAAAATGTCAGTACATATAATATGTATACAGACTTTAAAGCACTAAAGAAGACAACACTGAACAACTAAGTATTTCTGAGCTTTTATCTGCCCCAGGGACTGATCCAAAACCTGCTGACATTCAGCTCTCTTGAGCAGAGTTGATTTAAGTGGCCTGACCGAGAAAACTGCTTGGCTTAGACACTCTGACACACCAAGGAAAATACCCTAATGGAAATCACAAGATTTTCCATCTCACTTTCTCTTGGCTCTCTTCTCTAGTTGTGCAACCAAAATCTTTGGCAGTTCTGGTTTAGAAATAATGCTATTAATAAAATATGTCTTCAGACCTAGCATTTTTCTGTAATTTTGAAAAAGCTCTAATTAAAAATGAAAAAAAAGAAAAACCAAAACATTTTAAAGCAAAGTAGATGTCAGTTTAAAACAGCAATATTTTCAGTGCCTCAAAAGAAGAGCAAAAATATGCAATGAGAACAATCCTTCAGAAGCCCACTGTGCTATTTTACATCTTAATGCACTTTTCAGTACCAGCACTTTTCCTTCTCTCCGCATTAAATCAGAGGCTAACTGGCCTTAGTAACTTCAGAAGCAGCAATTTCTTCAATTCCCACGATATCTGGCACATGGTGAGCCCTGGTAATTTCAAACACTTACAAGAGCACATTACACCTGCTTTACTGTTTGCTATTTTCTCTGCAGGATATAATTTTCAAAGAAAACACATTAAAACGTTTAGGAAAAAAGATGCTCAACAAAAGCAACTTCTAGCATTATGAAACCACATAAATAATTATCAATCCTGATGTAAAAGATATTACAGACAGCTACTGCAAATCTCCTTGAAATGATATCAAATAATTCTAAAATATCTATGCCTTATTTGATTACAAACTAAACACAAAGCAACTACAGGTAAAAGCTCTTGGATACTCCACATATACTCACAGTTCCCAAATACCAAGAGTCCTGATTTTCGCGCAAGTTTCATAAGAGCACAGTTATACACCTTACTGACTGTGAGAGAGAGGGGCATGTGCACTTTACAGTGTCCACTTGCAAAATGTTTAAATACATTGACATCTTCAACAGAATTGGTATTTCCAAGCATTAGTGTTAAATAACACTGTAATTGGCAGTTTGTTATTCCACACATCCAACAGCATGCAAGAAGGTATTAGCTACTACATTTCTATTTTTAAGCAAGCATGTGGAGCTGAGCAGTCAAAACTCCAACAGCAGATTCCCATCTTATCCACCAGGAAGTCACTGTAAATCATGGTGTCAAAGAGGCCAAGCAGCAGTCCTGTGTTCCACATTTCAATCAATGCACAGGCTCATCAATATTATATGGACCCTCCCAACTGCATGCAGAGCCTTAGAGGCAGCTAGGCACAGCTCAACTAAGCAGGTATGTTTGCAATAGCAGAACAAGTGGGGATTTTTTTGTTTAAATATTGTTTCATTTTCCAATAAATAACCAGCATAACTATGACAGTACAGGAACCTCAACACCAGCCTAAGAAACTCTTTTTCTCTTTGTCAGTCCTATTCCCAAGAGTAGCCAAAAACTGGAACTTACAGAGAGAACATAAGAAAAATGGCAAACATACTATTCCTCTGTATTTATCCTGCTGAAAATTGGTTGCTTAAGAGCTTGCTGAATAGATCAAAGACGTTATATCTGGACCAGTGTGTTTGATCCTTTTTTAAACCTACTTATGCTTTTGGTCCCCGCAGGAACCTGTGGCAATTTACTTCAGTCTGGTGAAAAATAAGTTCCTCTGTTTCTATGTCTGGTACCCCACTCCTGAGCCCGGGAATATGGTTACCAGAAACAACACCATTTTCTAAGACAAGCACCACAATACAACAGCATGCTGATCACACCCCACCCCCCCTCTCTTCCCCTTTCCAACACTGTGGTTGTCACCAGGATGCAATGACCCCGCTATAGAACAGATCACCCTCCTGTCAGCAGTACAAGAAGACCATTTGCCCACCAAGCACTGTCACCAGGATGTGGGGACACCCATTAGGAAATAGGGAAGTGTACCAGCATGTGAGATATTGCCCATAAAATCCAGCAGCTGCAAATCCTAAGTGGGACACAGACTAGAACTGCTGCTGGATAGGAAAACCTATGATCCCCTGGGGGTCTGGAGCATCCCTGCTATTGCTTGCTTCCTCTGAGACTCTGACTGCTGTTGTTTTCAGTAAAGTCTGAGCCTAGGCTGTGGTTATTGTATCACACACAGATTATGAAGAATTTGACCCAGACTGTAGCGGGTCCAGGTGATGAAAAACTTTAGATAGTAAGAAAGCTACACTAACTACTAGAAATTCTGTTTAACTGAAAGCTATGATAATTGTTAAAGATACTCCACAAGCTATGCTAAGAGTAGCTAAGCTGCACTAACTGCTAGAAACAGTAGATAAGAATAACTTATGCTGATTATTAATATTTTAATGCAATAATAAGGCTCTAATTATAACTACAACCCTGTGGCAAATTGTTACTCTGCCAAGGCTCCCTAAAAGAACCTGCATATCCCTGGGCAACAATTTCAAACCTACTGACAGCTAAATGTAATGGATGCTCTACAGACATTGTATGTGTGTGTGTGTATATACATATACTCGAGCCGAAGAGTCCCTGCATACTCTCTCCTTCTATGGATGTCATGCCATACCTCCGAGCAGCTTTGCCTCCCTGCTCTGCCTGTTTCTGGTAAACACTGATTAAACAAAAAAAACCCTAATTAATGCCAAAATTTTGCTATATACAGCAACCATCCATCCCCATTGGTAACCATGTGCTAAAGCAAACGTGAAAAACTGCTTGGAAATTTTCCACATAAGTACAGACAGCTGAAGATGGCAGTGCAGCTAGAATTCAGGTTTGTGTCTTTGCTGAATTGTTGATGTACTTGAAATAGCTAAGAAAAAAAACAAAAGAAAACAAAACCAAACAAGTTAATTTCCCTTTACTTGTTACAATACTTCCATATGTGGTTTTCCATATATAGGGAAACAGTGCTAGGATATTCCTTATTCAAAGTAAGCATGATGAAGTATAGAAATACAAATGAATAGAGTATTTTGAACACAAAGCTGCCTTGGGAAAGCATAATATGAAATGAAAATTTTAACTTTGAGTTGCATGCTAAAAATCATACCAGTTCCAGCACTGATAACAGTTATGCATTGTGGAGTTGTCTGCAGTGCTCAAGCAGAAACTTAAGGCAGACCTGTCTGCTGGTTAACAAACTACCACAGCTCAACTTACACAGTGTGAGAGTGACCAAAGGCTTACATTTTCTGCTCTAAAGAGCCATGTCTGTCACCATGGAACATGATTTTCCCTTTCCAGGATACAGTATAGTGCTTTCCCTTGAGCCTCTAAATGAGTGTCGGAACTGCTCATTTCCCAAGAGATCTATGACACGTCATTAACATACTACAAAATCTTTTGTGAACTCTCAGGTTCCATCACCACTTTTCCCTTCTGCAAGCACTAAGAAAGGTGGTTCTATCTTGTTTTGAAGCCTAACTTAACATGCAACCTCCCACTATATCTAAGTAGGTGAGCCAAGGAGAACCTTGAGCCATATAGCAATGACCCCACACAGATCTGAGTTATTTGGGAAGGAGACAAAGACACGTGGGTGAGAAGGGTCCTCATTTGGGACAGTGAAGAGCTTAGAAGGGGAAGACAGGCACCACACGGTCTAGAAATGGCCATAAGTCACAGTGTCAAGTTTGCCAATAAAGGCTAAAATCTGCACTGTAGGACCCAACTAACTCTGTTGGTTCCCTGCCAGACTTTGCTACTGCTCTACCCAAAAGTTATATGTGCTCCAGACATGAATTCACAAAATTCATTTTCAAACAAACCGAGCACTTCTGGATAAAAGTGAGTTAAACAGTTCTGTTCACATGTAAGGAAGGACACTTTGCTAAAAAAGGAGCTGAAACCCTAGGACAGGCTCCATTTTGCTGCAGGGACAATATATCCCAAAATATCCCAAAACCAGGCATCTCTGGGCTCAAACTATGCTCTTGACCATTTGACAAGTGTCAGTTCCGTAGATCTTGCAAAGAGATGCAAATTCATATGAAGTGATAGAATCAGCCTTTAAATGACTATCCTGAAGTCTGAGAAAAAAACAGGGCACACAGAACATGTCTTGCATGCAAAAAAAAGGTCCTCTCTTCCTTCAGAACTATCTGTCTTAACAGAGAGATGCCTCAGACTTTGGCCACTTGACAAAGTAATATTAGACCTTTTAGACCAAGTTCCTGTGTCTTTCATCACAGGTTTTCCACATTGTGGCTTGATATTACTTAATTCAAATACTCCTGTTCAAGACACTAAAAAGAAAACTGAAAAGGTAAATAGCCAACAGGAATGAGCAAGACGCAAGCACTCCCTGAGGCACTTCTGCTGTGAGGGAACTAATTAGCTTAAAGATGCCCAGATGAACCCAGCAAGGGAACCACTAAGTCCCCAGGTAAAAGATCGGGAGGATGTAAGATACTAAGAGGTCAGACCTATCATTTTAAGAGCACAAATGCAAAGAAATAAAACTTGAATCAACAACTCAGCAACAGAAAATCTTTCTACTAATACTTGTCTGAAAATTAAATTTTAGCTTAAAATTGCAGTCACACCGAAAATCTTTCTGCAAATACTTTTTTGAACATTTCATTTCAGCCTAAAATTACAGTCACACTGAGAATTTAATTCTGTTATTGTTATGAGACTTAGGAACCTCAGATTCATTCATCTTTTGGTTTTTGGAGGGAGAGTGCGACAGGAGGAAAAAAGAAATACAGAGCTATGTTGCCATCCTTTTAAAACAAGTAAGCAAAAAGTACAATAAAAAAACAAACAAACAAACAAAAAAAAAACCCAACAGATTAAAAGAGGAATAAATAAGAAAAATTCTGCAACCACTGTAAATTGAAATAACAACCCATTCATTTCTAAAGGGCAGGAATTCTGAAATGTGCACAGAATCTATCAGGGACTTATTACTGCAGACAAGTTTGCATGAATCATGCTTAGTTGCTGATAGAAGTAAAACAGTATGAAGCTCCATATGTCATATGTCATAAACATATGTCAGAAAGACCTTGGAAGCAGAGAGCCCATCAGTTTCGCATCCTGATCAGCCTTGTTGCTCTATCTCCCCAAGTGTTGCTGAGATCTAATTTTTTCACCAGCCTAACATTTCTACCGGTTTCTAACGTTTGTAGTGGCCTCTGGGACCTGCTCAGAACAGCCCAAGGAAAACGAGAAAAGAGCCCTTCAGGCTGCTGCCTCCAAGAAGCTGTAAGATGTGTAACAGCCCTGTACAAATCACTTCAAGTCTGTCAAAGCATATCCAGACAGCTTAACTTGCACGATCACACTGTGTTCCCTGGTGCTCTTATATTGCATACCATAATAGAAGTCACTGACACGAGCAGGGCACACCACTCTTTGTTACCTACATAATACAGCATCTTGCCAGATCAGGCATGACAGCTGCCTCCATCTGCTGGGAAGGGGCAATTTTATCATTGGAGATTTTGCCTGTGCTCTTCTGCCTATTGATAGCACTCTCAGGAGAAAAGGGCATCACCAGCAGTGCTCGGCAGAGTTCTGCAGGGATAGCAGCACCGGCCACTTCTGACCAAGCAGGAGCCCTCCAGCCAAAGCAACCACCAAGGATTACATGGAAAGGTTCAAGATAAACAAGTTCACACTCCTTGAAAAAGGCTGAGGATGGCAAGCCCTGTTAGGCAGTGGCTGCATCTCTGTGGGGTTAGGGCTGCAGCCAGTGCTCCCTCTCACTCCTCCCAAACCAGAGCACAAGTTAGAGGTTACCAGGGGCAGTCACAGGTAAGTAGCTGCAGAAAGTCATGAATGCTCAGAGGCTCTTGCACAGGAGGCCTGGAGGACGTACAGCTCCCTGAAATGTGGGTCAGGCCATGCAGAAGGGTCCCAGCGGGCACCTTCTAGGATGGGTATCCTTTCAAGAATGCTGCTGCAGCACAGACTCCTCTGATGAATTTGAAGGTAGCATTAAAGGGCCTTGGCTGTAAAAGGTACCATACAGTATAACAACACAACAGACACCTATTCCCTGCAACATACTTTCATAACATTTTCATATTGTTTGCATGCTCTTATGTGATGGTATGTGAATGAAGATATTTTGCACTGATTTTGCTAAGAATTGTGCCATTGGATTAATAGCAATAATATCAAAGTAATTAGCCTTAAATAGATTTTTATCACAAATTTGCTGATTAAGGTTGCTAGGGGATTAGACACAAGTGTAAGCCATTTAGAGAAAACAATCTTAACTTTTGTTTAGAAATAGGTTCAGGTAAAAAATTTCTTTCACTTCAGGAATCTTGGGAAAATTTGGGTCAGGCTGTTATTAAAATAATTTTCTTTCCTTCATCGTCTCAGCATCTTAAAAAGATAAAAGCTAACATATTCCTGGAGATAACATATGTTGGAAAGCCCCACATTCCTTATAAAAGCATATTGTTTTACACTGTACAAGCAGCAGGTCTTTACTTTGGGGATTCACATCCTTATTGAGATAACAAGTTTTGATTATTGCACCATGTATGTTTATTTTTACATTCCAGGAAGTACATCAGTGTATATTTCAGTCTCTGTGAATTTGTTCAAATGTTGGAAAATAGAATCATAGAATTATTTAGGTTGGAAAAGACCTTTAAGATCATCGAGTCCCACTGTAAACATAACACTGACAAGTCCATCAATAAATGATGGCCCTAAATGTCATATTTATACATGAAGAGATAGTCATAGCACTTGCCTACTGATTAGCTTGACTTTACCCGTTTGAGGGTTATTTAATCTCTCTACTGATGAGAGGGGAGTCAAGAGAAAATTTGTCAGCAAAACATGGTGTGAGTGAATACAACTCTGTGTGCCAAACACTGTGCAGTTCTCTGAATTCAGGCAGAGAGCTCATTTGAGCAGAAGCTGTGCATTGGGGATTAGGTTGCTTTTGCTAGAAATTATAATGAAGCAGAACTGTCCTCAAATGGCAACAAAATTGAAATTAGGCAATGTGAGAAGATCAAACATCTGTATGTGAAGAAATAGCTAATGATATTGTTTATATTCTTCTTGATTTTAAGTCTAATATATTCTGTGGATTTTCCTTAACCAGAACGAAACATTGAGTAAAAACTTCAAGGATAGAGGAAGCTAGACAGGAAAGGAAAACATCCATGATGAAACAAAGGATCCTTTAAAAAAATTAGCAATCTAGAGCTAAAATGTACACATATGCTCTGTGCATCTATATGCTGATGTGCATGTTTGCCTGTTTTCCTAATGTCTCCACTGATTGTACAGAAATCACATGCAGGAAAGCAAAAATCAAAAAGCAAATGGAGGACAATGGATGATACTTTTTTTTCCAGTTTGACACCTTGAGTGTAATAGGATTTTGTGGAAATAAATCCTGGCTTGATGCTATATGCAATTTTCTGAACAGCATAATTTCTTCTAAATGCTCAGTTAAGTAACCAGAGCAGATACTTATTTTATTTAATCCCAGTTACAAATTTTTGTTTAGGTTCCTGCAAGGATTGTAAGGGAAAATATTTCTGCATGCTATAGCCTGGGTCAAAAAAAAGCAACAACACAGTATTAGTAACTGAGAAATTTCTTACAATTTTTCTTCATGTAAAGCTGGAAGTATAAAATACAATAGAGCCTCTGTCTCATCACATACCTTAATCAAGGCAAACCAGTGGCACAGGAAATGTTTGTCCAAAGTGACTGTGAGTTCTCATTGCTTGATATGAAGATTAGCTCTGATGCACAGGCATAACAAATTGTGTTTTCACTGGACATGGTGCCAGGTTTTAGTGATGTATTTATCAGCTCTTGAGGCAAGTTAAACAATGGACCATGGAACACTGGAGCTTACATACAACCAAGGAGCCAAAATCACAAAAAAGTTTCTAAAGCTGTCCCTATATGAACTATCAAAATAAACAGAATAAGCACCGAGAAGAACACAGAGGTTTTGAGGCTTTTTCTTTGTTCTGAAAAACTAAAATTGTTCAATGCTTGCATTGCAAACAAGAGTTAAAGTATTAGTGCTAAGTCTGGTCTGTTGAGTACAAAAAGTGGTGCTAGACATGCATTTTTTTTGACTTTTAAATCTCAGAGATCCACTCCAATTTTTTTTGTTTTAAAATCTGGTCTCTTTAATGGCACCTGATGTTTGTGTGTGGTGGGCCTTGGCTGTCTGTCAAGTGCCAATCCAACTGCTCTCATTCCCCCTCCTCAGCAAGACAGAGGGAGAAAATAAGATGGAAATGTTCATGGGTCAAGATAAGAACAGGGAGATCATCACCAGTTACCACCACAGGCAAAACAGACTCGACCTGAGGAAATTAATTTAATTTTATTACAAATTAATAACTAAGTAGGAGGGTGAGAAATAAAAAACAAAACTAAAACCACCCTCACCAACCCTCTTCCTTCCCAGGCTCAACTTCACTCCTGACTCTTCCACATCCTCCATTTTTTCCCCTTTCTTAAATATTTAATCCCAGAGGCACCACCACATTGACCAATGGGTTCAGCTGTGCCTTGCAGTGGGTCCTGAGAGAGGCCACCCTACAACCCCCAATGACACCCAATACACAGTGGTCGGTTTAAGACACATAAAAACCTGCTTCTTTGGATCTTATTTACAACTTTTAAGGAAGAATTGTAAAATCATGTTAATTTACATCTTCTCTAAGTTACTTTCAAGTAACTTTAGATGCACCCAAAGATCTCCAGAGACGTCTGTGAAACAGAAGTCACAAAGATGGGCCTGGCTCACCCACCCTTACAGCTTCTTTTGGTGCAAACATTGCATTTTTCACAGAGGAGCAAAGCCCTACAAGATGTCTGTGACACAAAGTGGGGATTCAGAGGGAGGAAGGGGGAAAGCAGTGCCTCAGGAGGAGAAAGGGAAACATTTTTGCATTACTAACATTCTACTTTCCATCCAAAGAGGGATGAGCAAACACATCCTGGATCATGGTTACTAAAACCCAGGCTCTTCAGAGAGCAGAGATGTGAGGGCTGTAATATCACACCATGTGGATTTGTATGGTTGAAAACATAACTGCTATCACTTTGTGAGGTTTATTAACAATATTGCAGTTTCATGGGAGGAGTTGTCCTCTGCAAGTCCCAAGTAAAAGCATCTGATAGTCCTTCCAGGATATTCATCTTTCATTGGGCTCTCAAAGTATACTGCAGGCACAGAAAGGTTTCTATACAAGCTAGGAGTTTGGTCTCGGTTGCAAGGGATCTTGACTTGTCACCCAGTCAATATTCCTGTAGTGAGCAAGACATCTTCAACTAGATCAGCTTGCTCAGAGCTCTGTCTGACCTCACCTTGAATGTGTCCAGGGATGGGGCATCTACCACCTCTCTGGGCATATGTAATAGTCTACTTCAACTTTCATAAAAAGTCAATCACCTTCATATCCAGAATAGTTTCAGTAAATAAATATATTTGCTCTCTAAGAAAAGAGAACAAGTGAAATTTTCACAAAATTACAAATATGCTCCATTAATTGCAACCTATGGAAATATTATTTCTTTTCAAGAGGTCTGTGATAATTAAACATTCCTTTGTGATATCCATGCTACACATTCAAAAATACAAACTCATTTTTTCCAATTTCAAAGCAGAGTTTTTTGCCCCACACCTTCCCAGCACTTAGGCAAATCTGTAGACAATCCAGTCACATCCGAAGATCCGAAGTCAAGAAGTCATTCTCTTGTCTGTGCTGCTATGTCCTCCGTGACACTACAGGAGCCGCTCAGAGCTGGAGCAGAGCGGAGCATCCTTTACAACTCAAAGCCAGGAGCGGTGGCCAGGGACAGCAGCGAGGGCTGGGCTTGGCTCAGCCTGTGGACCGGGAACCACCTATGGAACAAGTCACACTGCTACCTAGAGGAACTATATATTTTACGTGCTGTTTCACTGCAAAGGGTCCCAAAACCTCGTGCGAGGATCCCCCCCCTGCAGGATTCCATCGCCCGCCGCGGTGGGAGAGCCGGGGCACAGCCAGTGGGGCCCCCGCCGCATCCCCGCGGAAGGTGGGGCGGGGGTGCTGAAGCACAGCGACGTGCGCCTTTTAGAGCATCCTGTACAGCCGGGAGGGCACGGCAGGGGGACAAAGGGCGGCTCTGTAATCGCCCCCGGCGCACGAACACCGCCGGGCTCGCAGCTCCGTTCGCTGACGGGCCGAGGCGGGGGGGCGCAGGGGTGCCAGCCCCTGCCTGCCCCTGCCCCC
>VZTE01004279.1:169918-256748 GCA_013397775.1 Eulacestoma nigropectus
CCCGGCCCCGCCCGTGCCCCTGCCCGTGCCCCTGCCCCTGCCCCTGCCCCTGCTCCTGCTTCGTCCCCGGCCGCTGCCCCCGCTTCCGGCCACGACCACGGCCCCCGGCCCGGCCCCGAGCGCTGCCCTCGGCCCCGGCCTCGGCGGAGAACGGAGGGGCTTCAGCGGGCCCCGGGGCGCTGCCGGCGGGCACGGAGCCATCGGCAACACCGACACTGCCCTGCCGGCAGGATCAGCCGAAGGACCCAGCGTGCGGGTCCGTCTGTGCCCCACAGACGGGTCACATCCCCTATTAAAGTATGCCGGATGCCACTCCGGGTTGGGTTTAGTCCTGAATGCCAAAATAAATTTTAGTTTCACACGTAGAGTGTTCACGTTTTTGCTTGTTTGCTTTTCTTAACAGCAAGTCGTCTTGCTGGAGTATGCCCATGACTTAGAATGATAGAAAGCTTTAGGTTGAGAGGGACATTGAAAATCACCTAGTTCAACCCCCCACACAACCTGGCCTTGAACACTTTACACTGCAGCAAAGTTAGATCTCCTTCAGGAAAGCAAACTTCCAGCTCTTCAAGGAGATAGTGAACAGGATCCCCTAGGAGACTGCCCTCAGGGACAAGGGAGAGGAACAGAGCTGGCAGATCTTTAAGGAAATCTTCCATCTAGCCATCCCCAGGAGCAAGGAACTGGGCAAGGAGGGCAAGAGACTGGTATGGCTGAGTAGGGAACTGCTGGCCAAACTAAAGGGAAAGAAGCAAATGCAGGTATGTTAACCAGAAAAGGAAGGTCAAAGAAAGTGTATCACTCCTGATAAACAATGCTGGCAAACTGCTAACAGTGGATGAGGAGAAGGCTGAGCTACTTCCCACTGCAAGTAAAGATCAGGTTCATGATCACCTGAACATGGATAGATAAGTCTGTGACCTGATGAGATGCATTCTAGAGTCCTGAGGGAACTGACTGATGTCATTGCCAAAACACTCTCCATGATCTTTGAAAAGTCATGGCAGTCAACTGAACTGCCAGGTGACTGGAAAAAGGGAAACATTGTACTCATCTCTTAAAAGGGTAGAAAGGTGGACCCTGGGAACTACCGACCTGTCAGCCTCACCTCTGTGCCTGGGAAGATCACAAGAACAGATCCTTCTAGAAGTTATGCTAAGGCACATGGAGGACAGGGAGGTGATTCGAGACAGCCAGCATGGCTTCATCAAGGGCAAGCCTTGACTGACCTACCCACTGACCTTCTATTGACTATATGGAGTGACTGCATCAGCGGACAAGGGAAGGGCTACAGACGTCATTTTTCTGGACTTCTGCAAAGGCTTTGACAGGGTCCCTCACAACGTCCTGCTCTTTAAATAGGAGAAAAAGGGATTTAATGGGTGGACTGTTAGATGGATAAGGAATTGGTTGGACAGTCACATGCAGAGGGCAGTGGTCAACGGCTCAGAGACCTGATGGACATCAGAGACAACTGGTGTTGCTCAGGGGTCAGTATTGGGACCAGTGCTATTTAATATCTCTATTAATGACACAGCCAAAGGGATCGAGTGTACTCTCAGCAAATTTGCAGAAGACACCAAGCTGACACACCTGTGGGTGACACACCTGAAGGATGGGATCCATCCAGAGAGACCTGGAGAAGATCAATAAGTGGCCCATGAGAATCTCATAAGGTTCAACAAGACCAAGAGCTGGTGTTGGGGTCACCCTTGGTATCAACACAGGCTGGGGAATGATCAAGAACAGCCCTGCCAAGAAGAATCTGAGGGTGTTGGGTGGGTGAGAGGCTGGACACAACCCAGCAATATGCACTTGCTGCCCAGAAAGCCAAATGTGTCCTGGGCTGCATCAAAAGCAGTGTGGGCAACAGGGCAAGGGAGGGGATTCTGCCCCTCTGCTCTGCTCTGGTGAGACCCCACCTGGAATGCTGTGGGGTCCCCAGCACAGGAAGCACATTGACCTGTTGGAGTGAGTCCAGAGGAGGCCACCAAGATGATTAGAGGGATGGAGCACCTATACTATGAAGAAAGGCTGAGACAATTGGAATTGTTCAGCCTGGCAAAAGGGAAGGCTTCGAGAGGTACCTAATTGCAGCCTTCCAGTTCCTGAAAGAAGCCTACAAGAAAGTTGGAGAGGGACTTTTGACAAGAATCATAGAGTCATAGCATCATAGAATCATAGAATGGGTTAGGTTGGAAAGGACCTTAAAGGTCATCAAGTTTCAATTCCCCTGCCATGAGGAACGGGAACCCGTCCTATGCTGGGTGCCCCAGAGCTGGATGCAAGTACTCCAGGTGGGGTGTCACGAGAGATCTTGAGATCAGCTTTTAAATAAGCTGATCAATACACTAAATAAAATTTTTCATTCATATGTCACCTGCTACTTTCAAATAAGCAGTGTGAAGTATGTCACTACAACATTATTAAAGCAGCAGTGTATTTTTTAGCTGGCAAGCTCTAACCTATTGCACCTATGTGCACCACATAGTGCTCCTGCGAGTACAGAAGTAATGTTTGCAGGGACAGAGTTTTGACTGATATGTGCAACAGACTGCACATGCCAATGCATCTGATCCTCAAAAATAGCACCAAGCACTAGCACCTGTCCCAGGTGTTGTGTATCCCTTTCTATCATGCATTTGGACTAAGCACAGTGTTGTCAATTTGTTCTTTCATACATAGGTCTGTAGTCTGAGGAACGGGAGGAGACAGACTTTGTTAGCATCTATTGACAAATTAGAAAAAGGCAAATTATAAGGGCACATAAAGAAGCATTTAGCTTTTCTAGCTAACACTTTTAAGTCTGAATGACACTTTTGTTCATGTTAGTTTTGAACGAGACATTTGGTTTCAGGCTAGTAATTTTTTATATTGCCTAGCAGGCAGTGGTAGATGCATGCTTGTGTCAGAAGGCTGGGGGCTGCAGTATATTTTAAAAAATATATCTTTAGGGAAAAATTGTTGTCTTTTTTTTCTTTTTTCTATTAAGAGAAAAAAAGAGAACCAAATAGTTTGAATTAATCTGTTCACTCTGAGACTTCTCTGAAAAGAAACTAGATCTTGTCAAAACTTGACAAAATGTTTTGGGTGGTTTTTGTTGTTTTGGGTTTTTTTTTTCCACCCCACAGAATTATGCTGTTCCATCAGGGTTACAGTGTTTTTCAGGGAATTATGCTGTTCCATCAGGGTTACAGTGTTTTTCAGGGATGTATCATTTTCAATGGAAAAGTTTCTGTATGGCACATTTTTGCCACTTGTGGTCCATTTTTGTTACTTCTGAAAGAAGATGCCAAAAAAAAAATATATTTCTAATCTGAAAACAGACACTTTCACACCATTTCATTTGTGATGTTGATATGAGGGGTTTGGATCTGTTCCAGCACAGAGCAGAAACACATGGCAAAATGAACTTGTCATTGTTCAGAAAGTTCAACTTGGAAATCATAGATCTGTGTCAGCATGGCACTTGTGTGACTGGGCATCAACATAAGCACCTCTTTATTTGCAGGCACCATGACAGATTCTTGATCTCCTTTAAGACCATATTAATTTAGAAACAAACATATATAGAGCTTCCTTCTGATGCTTTTAGTTAAAAGGCTGTAGCTGTTCTGACAACTTCCATGTGGCCCAGGCAACAGTTAAGAGCGATGCTCTAGAAATGCAGGCTGTATATTCATATTTCACCATCGAACAGTGGATGTAGACTCTTGCATCTTGGGATCTATATCCAGACCATATGTCTGTGCTACATGAATCTGTCAGACTGAGGTACATGAAACTAACGTCAGCTGCTGCCCTTCTGTCTCATTTCTCTGACACTGGTGATTTCCGGCATTTTATTGTATTCATGCAGCATCGCTACTCCTACAAAACCCCACATTTCAGATGGAGATCACTGACTTGCCCAACCAACATATCCCCAAAGAACTGCAATGCTGTGCTGGGCTGGTTACCATGTGTCTCTTACAAGCATTTTGTGTTCAAGGGGTCTTCCCAAGGGAAAAAAAACCCCAACAGATTCTTGCTGGTTACAGCCTTCTGTCACTGCCTACCATGTGACACAGTGCACAAAAACAGTTTAATTACTAAGGGATAGAAAGCCGTTAGACTTAACCCAAATCTGAGAGTTCATGGATGAAAGCTGGACAAAGTATCCTTGGCCAACATAAAGAAGCAGTGACAAGAAGTGGGGAAAAAAAAAGAAACCCAAGCCCAGCAGTGAAGGTTCAGCAGCTAGCTTCTAGACCAAAGTATTGCTCAGCACCTTGTCTTGCCCATTGTAGAAATCCAACTAGTCCAAACAAGTAGAAGATCTAGTTACAAATGTATTTGGAGTAGATTCCTATCCACCACTCATTACAAGTTTGCAGATATTCTTTTCTTGTATTGGACTCTTGAGAAAAAAAGGAACTTCCCCTGATGAGAAGTAGTCACAGTGGAAGTAGTTTCAGAAATATCCATGCACACTTCCCATGCAGTAATATTTTGCTAATGTTTTTCCAGGACTTACAGGACCTATAACTTGTACTTTCCACATTCCTCCCATGTAGTTACAGGTTTGAGAAGCACAACAGATGGAAGAAACATGAAATAACTGTTTCTTACTGAATTTCCAATGCACTTGATACATTAGATTTATTCCACAGTACAACAGAAAACTGCTCACAGCAGCAATGTAAATTGGAAGGATTTACTAAGGTGATGACTGTCATCATCCTAAACACGGATGATCCTATCAGGGCTAATAATGAAAAGATTCAAGCAAATATATAATCAGTGCATGGAAGTAAGTTTCTCTAGGCTAAAAAAACCGCTAAAAGCCTCTTGCTAAAACCAACTCTAGCTCTGCTCCTAATGTACCTTTTCTTTCTACATGCATTTCGAGGGCCCATGTGGACATAGCAGCCTGCAGCTTACATTCAAGATAACAAACAAATGGGAAACCGCTGTAACATAGCTAAAAATAAACAAATCTCCCATCCGTGCTATTGTTTGCTGCAGTGTTGTGCTATTCACATGCAGAATGGACTGGGAACCAGTTTGTCTCTAACCTGATTCCTCTCCAAACAGGCCTCTCTTTGTCTTCCCTAGCAATCATTTAAACACCACAAAGGCAGAATGAGGCATATGAGCCTCCTGAATACAAGGGTTTCACACTCCTGTTGCTGTTGCTAGACCCCAGCTATCACCAACAGAAAGAGCCATGACAGCTGGACCAACACTTGGCATGCGAAGATCAGGCACGCTGTGTGTCTGCCATCACATCTTACTGTAGTAATGGCTCTTCTGTTTAAAAGCAGTTGTGAACTGTCAAGTGGTATTTATTTTCTTCACTCAGAAAATAGTGCCTTACTAATAACAGCTTAGAGATTTTTAGCACAACACAGGAAAAGAAAAAAAACTACACCAAAACCAACTCAAACCCAGAAACATAGCTAATGTAATCTACAATCTATTTTACCACAAAGGGTACTGTGGAAACAAAAGAAAACATAAATATTTAGTATGATTATGGTATAATCTCTTCTAGGGTTCATATATTATTATAGGCTAGCAGACATCTGCCTGTTGAGAGAAGGATGTGTCTGAGATTCCCTGGTAAGAATTACAGCAGTGCTGCATCTACTCCAAATTAGCAGCAACTTAACTAAGGATGCAAGTGTTGTTCTTTCATTATTCACTTCCAGACAGCTCAGAAAGACAAAAATAAGATAAATAAATACCAAAACATCAGTAGATTTTGCACACACAGCCTGAGTGCTCTGCAACCTTAAGACCTGAGAAGAGGGAGAAAGAGGAGTAGAAGAGAAGCTGGGAAAAGGACTCCTGCTTTGTTCTGTGGCACTGTACAGTAGGGAAGGAAGAAACTAATACCTAAAACAAGGCGTGAGTGCTGCTGCTATTGCACTATTTGGCCCCTCAGTGCACCACAGGCAGATTTGTGGGGTGGAAGTATTTTGCCTGTGTTGAGGGTTGAAAGGAAAGAGTGACAATCCCCAACTCTCTGAAATTGCTCATGAGGAGAGTACCACAACAGTAACAGTTTCCATATATTTTCTAGATTCTTTCTTACTTGCAAGATCATCTAGTCCAAAACATTAACATTTTTTGCTTTTTAAATCACTGATGAAGAGAGACTGGCATGAGTACCCAGTCCATCACATTGCACTGGGAACCACCTTCACAGGAGGAACAAATATTTGTCTGAACAGACAGGAATAGCTGTCTGAATTCTAAATAAGTTTGAATGTTTTAATAAACAAACATTTCTAGCTTTCCTTCATCTTCACTGTCAAGGAAAGAAGAGTTTTTTGTTTTATATCCCCAAACTGAGTTTACAGCTTTTAAGAAAATCTTTCAGAAATAGGTAATAGCATAAATAATTGCAGAAAATTGGTCTTAAGGGAAAAAGATCAGTCTTAAAATTTAAACAAGACAACGCATTAATATTTACAGAAGGAATATGGAAAGAGAGGAAGGGACAAGGATTACACAAGGGAGAGATTGAATACCAATATGATCAGCTCTGTCCTTCTGCAGACCAGCAGCAGATGCCTCAGCCCCTGCAGTTCTGCCTCTGGGAGAAGACAGGAGAATCAGAAACTAGTAAGATGCTGCAATAATTTTATTTGCATACGTTTACACCTGTCTAAGGACAAAACTGGTAAAAGACGACTTAAAGACTGCTCCTTTTAACAGTATTTTCATGTCAGACTTGTAAATGAGTGATGAAAGCACATTTTCTTCCAGAACAGACTGGTTAAAGGACTCATGCAGCAACTTCTTTGCTATTCATAATGCTTCTGGCAAAAGACCGCAGAAAAACTCAACACTAAATTATTATTTGACACAAAGACGTTTAATGTAAGACTAATAACTTGCTCAGCTACTAGAAAAGGACGCTCTATTATTACTTCCCTTCCCTAATATTATTGTACAACAAATATTGAACTGTTTCCAACACTTCATTTAATGGCAGGCTCTAGCAGACACAATGTATTCTGTTAACAATAAGTTTCCAGTTTTGAATGGAAGCTTTACAGTAGGAGAGTCACTATTTGGCTGCTTAACATCACCTGACGTTATAAAACTCTGACTTAAAAAAGAGGAAATAAATATGTAAGGTGATAAAGTTATAAATCATTCTGAAAGGTGTTTGGCTTTAACTTTTGCCACTAATTGCTTGGAACTTATTTAGCTATCAGTGCAAAAAAAATAGCTCCACAGAGTAGTTCCCTAAACCATCAATCTCAAATTTGTATTACCTGAGAATAAAAAAAAATATGCTTTTCAGAAAAAAAAGTCACAGACTGAAACAATAGTTAGAATGTCTGTAAAATATCTCTTTTTTCACGAAAAAGGCAAAAAAAATTTTTTAGGCATTTCTAAACATTTCATCAAAATTTAATTTAAATACAAACAGATTTTGTCTTTTCTTTTGCTTTTCAAGTGGAAATGTTACCCAACTAATATGCAAATGTGTCTCTTCCTAAGCTCTCATTTAAAAGAAAGAAACAGAATTTAAAAGTTTATAAAATATTATTTACAATATTTATCTTAAAAACAGTTTAACTATTCAAATTGACCATAGTCAATTCAAAGCTTCTCTTGTTTGCAAAATATTCAAAGGTTACAGATGTCTATTGACCATTAATTTTATGTGGTTTTAAAATTAGACTAAAACCACCCATTTTTGCCAATTTTTTTAGCACAATATGACATCTGCAATATTTGCTGAATGAGGATTTTAGCCCCCACTCAATTTCTGCAAATGCAATGAGTATTCTTCCTCCATTTCAAGGATTAATTTTGCAAATGACACTTTAAGTACTCCAAGCACAATGCAATAAGTCAAAAATAAATCCTTCAAGTGCAAGAGGCCGGTGCAGATGTGCATGAGTCTCAAATGCATTTAATTGCCCATGCTGACAGTCTTATTCTGTCAGATAAAAAAGCGCCATTGAGACCACCACATTAGTAACATTAAGCTTCATCCTCTCCCCCAGCTGGAAGGGCATTCAGATTTATATAATGCAGCTATTTTATTTTCACCACAATTCTTTTGCATGGCTGGGCAATGCAGGCAGAAGGCAAAAGTGGCTGTCCACCCATATCTCAAAGCAGACCAGCCATTTAGTAAGGATTTTGGGGGGTTCAAAAAACCTCTCACAGAACTGCAAGCCTGGGAGTTCCTAGCTCTCCCAATTTTCAGTTTAAGCATTATCCCACATTATTTCTTGTGCCAATGCTTTAGCTATCTCTCCTAGTCTTTCACCTCCCAGACTATGGAACCCAGACTCTGATGTAACAATATCAGATGCTGGAGTTAGCAGAGACTGTCACCACTCCCAGGGACACAAAGTGAGCAGGATGCCTGCTCCATCTCAGAGCCACACATGGGGAATAAGTGCTGCTGAGCTTGTGCACAATTAGGAAGAGTTCCTCACCATTTTATATCTCCTTGGGATTTTATAGCTAGCACAGACCTACATCGAACAACAATGAGCAAGACATGGCACCACTGCAAAGGAAGCAACACCACCCCAAGTCTGCAGGAGTCCCTGTGCAGCTGGGATATGTGTTCACACTTTTAAAGAAGTGTCTGGATGCATTCCTTGATTTGCTCTTGAATCCTTTCTCACTGGATATAAAGGATTGATTTATCATTCCCATAATTTTCTATCTAGTTTTATAATACTCAGAAGAAATGTGTTCAGAAATTTCTAATGGGTTGGACACCTTCAAGCTCACTGTAGGAATTGGAGTGAGAGAAAGGGACTGCAGGCAGAGCTCAGAGCCAGGGTTCAGTACTATCAAAGATTGTTTAATAGCTAAAGGCAAAAACACCCCGAAGGTCAGTGACGTTCCCCTCTCTATTTCCTAAAAGCAGATGGTGGAAGAGTTTGGAATTAATAGCCCTGCAGTACCCAGCTTGGCACCAGCTCCCTGCAGAGATGATCAGCCTTTTCTGCTGACAGCCTGCGAGACAGCTCTCGATCCACGTGGCAGTATGTGTGCCCAAGAACCACCCTGCAAATAAAATCTGGGAACATATATCACTGAATGGCATCGAGTGCATTAAGAAAACCTGCTTTCTTGTTTATAGTAGATTTTACTGTGCAATTCTGTGAAAGTCACTGACTTTGTTTTGTTCAGTAGTTCTAATAAAGAAATGTGCTTATCAAATCAGGCCCAAAACAGTATTTTGCTCCAATGAACAATGTAGCAACACAAAACACCGCTTTTGGTAAAAGGCCATCGTCTCCTCTCCTATACACACTTTAAATTAACTGTAAATGTCTATATTTAGATTCAAAAGCTAGTTCAAAATCTTTTCTCCTCATTAAAATGTGATAGCATTTACTGCTACCTAAACATATCCTCACAGAAAAATTCAAGACCTCTAAGGTTTTTTTTCATTGTCATCATAGTGATTACCAATAATTATATGCAAGAAAACTAATTAATGCCAGTCAACAAGATTTTTTGGAAAAAGTTTTGTCACTCCAATGTTCTTTTTCTGTTCTCCAAGATAATGTGTGCCCAACTAAGGTTGAAAGATTTTGACTTGGAAGGAGACAGCTCAAAGACAGACTTGGTTATCTAAAGCCATGCCTGCCTTCTCATAAAACCTGGGTCCAGTGCTAGGGTAAAAATAGTTTAATCTTTCTCAGTTCGTATGTGATTGAATTAAAACACTAGCAGATTAAAATGACATTTCTGATGATAAATTTTATTATTTCTACTTACTTCCTGAAAACTTTGAAGGAGAACAAAAGTAACCCTTCAGCTGAAAAATAAGCCCCACAATGCTAAAATAAAGGAGTTCAACCTACTCAGCTCGTAAGAGAAGGATGAAAGGTGAATTGTCACTGAATTTAAATGATTATGTATGGAATATACTTAGATGAAAATTACTTTCCTGTCTTGAAAACAAAGGCAAAGGATTCAACAGCTCTAAACAGAGCTTAGATGAACAAAACCTTAAAAAGATGAAATTTCCAGACAGTAAGAGAAATTAAACTTCTGCCTATACTTGAGGCAGGGAAAAGAAATTAGAAAGGTGTCAGTCCCCAAGCCTGGTGACTCTCATTATCCACAGTACTGATACTGTGATACCTAAACTGGCCTTTAGGTAAAATGGCAGCAAAACCCAATGTGAATACAAAGCTTATACTGAGGAAATTTTCTTTTTTTTTTTTTTTTTTTAGATTATCCCTTGGTAACAAAATTTCTATAAAAGAGCCTGTACGTTCAGTTGTTCACTTACTTCTATAGAAGTTTTTGTGGGGAGAATATAGGAGGTGATAAGTAGTCCAGCTGTAATGCCACCAAGGGCAAGAACACATAAATCCCATAAACTTTCATGTTGTATGCCATAAAATTACAGTTGGATAACAACTCATCCAGACTCACTCCTATCACAAGGAAACTAATATTCAATGTTCTAGGTAGGTTGGAAGTAGTCATTGTAAGCTGACAGCAGCAATTAGGAGGCTGTCTTTTTGAAGGAAAATTTATTTTTTTGGAGTAGAAATTGATTGATTATGTGGAAATGTTTAATTGAAGTATTCCTAGTGTTTTAGGAAGATGAATGGAGATCCACTGGTCTTAGGAGCCACCCATCTAGGTCACACAGCCCCCAGGAGAGTCCTCTTCTCTGCCACCCTCCTCTTACCTCCTATGCTCCTTGAGAAAAACAATCTCTGCTAACAGTCTGCAGCATTATCTGAGCAGCTTCCCATATTTTGCCCAGCACATTTACCTGACATTTAGGGTGTTTCTGTGTTCTCCTGAACAAAAGAGCCTGATTTGTTCAATGAGTGGTACCTGCTCTGCTTTCATCAACAGAAAGATGCACTGAACACAGTGAGAGTTAGGAAAGTCCAAAGCAAGGTGCCTGCACTCTCTGTTCCAGAAAATATTTTTAGTTAGAGAACAGTGAAGAGCAATGTGCAGAAATTCTGGACCTACCTATGATCTAGCTTGAAGTCTCCCAGGTCTACACACAGAGAGTTCAACTTTCTCATATTTGTCACCTTCCAGCTGTTGCTTCTTCTG
This sequence comes from Eulacestoma nigropectus, assembly GCA_013397775.1. NCBI lineage: Eukaryota > Metazoa > Chordata > Aves > Passeriformes > Eulacestoma > Eulacestoma nigropectus. The sequence goes on from VZTE01004279.1 coordinate 180,986, forward strand.
CACTGTGCCTCTCCACAGCCAGCAGAATGCCCTATTTCATATTGCTGCCACTACTTTGTACCCCCCACCTGACTTCCAGTGCTGGCACATTTTGGAAATAAAAGCCAGGAGAGGCAGTAGACTCTGAAAACAGGATAATATGCAAACTGCAGTGTCCAGCAGAGATGTAGTATAATTTTTTTTTTTTTTTATGACAAAGACCACTGGAGAAAAATCGATGTAGTACTCAGTTTTGGGGGTATTTTAGTTCCCTAAACACTACCACCCAAAAAAGGCAATTACCAAGAATTCTCAGTAATAGCAAAAGCTACTCCTGAAATCATGGTTAAAAACTGAGTATCCTCTAAACACTAAAAAAAAAATAATAAAAAAAATAAAATAAAAAGTACTTTTCAAAACAATCCAGGTATCTGCTCTACTCTGTCAGTTGCAATCCACTACTAATACATCAAAGCAGTCCTTCTCTCTCCCCAGCACACAAGCCAAGCACTCTCCAGGCCTCCTGACAGCACTAATCCCAAGGGCTCTGGCCCACCAAAACTCAAATACTAGTAAAAGATCAAAGTCAGACCTTAGAAAATCAGTACTGCTCATGAGGAACCTTGCATGTCCAACAGGACTATTTCACAGCCCTTTGTGATTGTTCTGATTAGGAATATTAGAGAAACCAAAAATATCTAGTTATAGTTATGATTTTTAGTGTCACAAATTATTTTCTATCCCAGATTATTCGTATCATTACTGCTGAATTATTTCATATGTGACATATTTAAATATGCTGTCTTATCAAATAAAAGAAACTAGAAAATAAAAAAAAAAACCAAAACATATCCTTTTAAGTTCCCCTCTTCCTTTTATAATTTATCTGAAGAACTCTTGGTTGAGCATCTCTGCAGATTTTCATAAAGTCCATTGCATAGTCTGTTACAAGCTCTATGAGGTACTTCTGTCTCATTTCCTAACCTACTGTTACAAAAACAAAAGAAGAAAAATGCCACAATCCTCACATGCAGTTAACAAGATAAACCCCCATCAAGAACTTGCAGGTTAAAGCTGGTTCTATAAATACAGCTTTAACATACATCCAGAATCCCTTCCTCTGAACTTCCAGAGGAAAAAAAAATCAGTATCTCAGAGGAAAGAACAGGATATTTTGAGTTTTAGAAGGTTGTTTTGTTTCTGAATTTTTTTTTTTTAATTGAAAACTTGGTTTATCAGAGTAAAGCAGGCATTAACCTTGGTGGGATGGCTACTGTAACTCCACAGTAGCCCCTCCCCACAGGAGTCAGCTATCGAAGCTGTCAGTGAGAAGCTGTCGAAAGCTCTGTGCCATTCCTACTGGGAGTACAACTAAAAATACCAGCCCAAATTAGCAGTGTGCAAAGACAGTCATTAAGCACTTTAACACCTTCCTGACAGAACACATGCAGAGCTTCTACTCAAATTTTATTACCACAAATAACAAATTTAATTATTTTATTTTTATGTACCTGAACCAGGTTATCTGTATTGAACCACAGCAGTTCAAACTATTTTTAGGCTACTGGGAAAAACAAAAAACCAGCAAAACAACAGCAAAAGTACTAAAAGGAGCCTATTTCAAGAAGAGCTCCTCTGACTTTCATATATCCATGGAATAGCTACAAGTAACAGATTTAGGTGTAACCACTTTATCAGGATATGCAATATCCTTTAGAAAAGGTGAGGTTTTGAGACTAAGCTCTACTGCAGTGTCTTCAACTTCACAAACCCTTTTTAACTTCCTATTACCAATAGACACTATTGAAAACACAGACCATATGTACTCATGAAACTACTTATATTTCCTTCCACAGCCACAGCTGCTCCTGTATCACTGCTTGTTTTTAACTTCCAAAATCCAAGTCTGCATTTATAACATGATTTTAATAACAAGAGCCGGTGCAGGTACCTGATTCAGAATTGCTCAGGACAGCTGATGGCCGATAATTTATAGTTATTAGTGACACTATTTCACCTCACTAGTTAGTTGGTTTTGCTTTTTTCCCCCGAGCCCATATGTGTCAAAGCAATATTCACATAGGAATGAGGCAGCTTGGGATTTTGGTAATTCAGAGGATGCTGGTGTTTGGCTGGGGTAGGAGAAAGGAATAGCTATTCAGTGTGCCTCTGACCACTGGAAAACAGTGGCAACAAAGCCAGCACTGTGACAGCGAACCTGCCACACATTTCATATCACTATTGTGATATGAAATTACCTGACTGCTCTAACTGCCCTTTTTTCTGGGTTTAGCCTGGTCAGCTCTGCCTCCAACCCTACCTCTTCCCCTTCCACCTTCCATCAAATGGACACACATCTACACCTCTATCTGTGACCCTTATCCATAAATATCTTTTTACTTCCTTTCCTTGTTTTAATTGTTTAAATATCTTTTTACTTGCTTTCACTGTACATCTCCTTGCCTTCAGGTAATGCCAATGTCATTTCAGTGCCATTTTCAGTGCCACCCTCGACATTGGAGGCTGAGCTATGGAGAAGGCTGAGCATCCCCACTCTCCTTTTGTCAGAACAGCTTCATGGATTCACAATGGAGAAGTGAGCAGCAGCAAATGCCCCGTATGCTAAATGCCATCTCCTCCAGCTGTGCTGCTGCTGCTCCTCTGCTGCCTGTCAGCAGCCAGCACTCAGACGAAGACCACACGTTCATTTTAAAAAATCAAATACAAGTATCAAAAACTCCAGTTCCCCTTCAAACATAAATTAATTCAACTCTTTACTGAATCACCTCAGAGGATCATCTGGTTCTACACATTTCAGGATAGAAGACGGTAACTGCTACACTATTTTGTGTCATTTTCTCCTTTCCTTATCCTTCAGATCTTCTAGCTGGCAGCTAACTCACATTCAAAGGAGATGGAAAGAGGAAGGGAGTAATCACCATGCTTGTTCTCTGCTCTTTATTTCAGTCGCGTGGAACATTGTCTCTTACAACGCTCCTCAGGTAAAGCTCTGCAAGGCTCTGAAAAACTGCTTTGCTCACAGAGCCACGGGCTGCCTGTGCTAGCAATGCCTCCTGCCCCCAGCACTGGCTCCTTCTCCTCTCCTTGCAGGGGCTGGCACATCAAGGGAGGGTAAAAAGACCATTTTCCTTCTGCAGAGGCAGCACATCAGCTGCTTCTGCGACCCTGCAATGCGAGACATGCCCCACATGGACCACAAGGCTCCCAGCGCAGCCTTTGCCATCGCAGCAGCAAACGCAGCACCAAAACTGCACATTCATGTGTGAAATATTGTACATAAGCATTTCAGCTAATCAATCTTGTACTGATTTAGTTACAAATTTTCAGGCGTAAGGGATTCTAAATCCAGACTCTCTCAGTGCAGGTACCAGTGCTAAAGGCTTTGCTTTAGAAACACTCATCAGGATGTTGTGGTATAGCTTGAGATTTTGGCATTCAAACAGAAAGGATGGAATGGTTACGGTACTTCGCCATCCATCAATAAGCTGCAATCTAATTTAAAGTGACATTTTTACAGTTCTTGCAGAAACATGAAAATTAGTGGGTCAGCTTCTTTAATAAAATATGACAGGTTTTTAATATGACATTTTTCTTTTTTATATTCTTATTAGAAATAACTAGAAATTTAATTAACAATTGATGATCAGACTCACTGATGAAGCCATTACTATCACGTATAAAACAGACTAAAAAAGCCTAAGGCTAAAACAGTCCCTAAAACTAAACTTATATTAAGGCAAAAATCCTACAGACAAGATTCTCAACTTCAGTTGAAGTTATCCTTCTTTGTAACAGGGTAGCATTGACTTCCACAAACACTTTTGGCCTTACACTTCAGAGTATAAGAATATTAGATCTCTTACACTCTAACTTTCCCTGTGAGGGTTACCTCTACCCTCTGGTTATAAAGGAACCACTATAGTTAAAAATACTTTAAAGTATCTGACTTCATTCTGAAGTCCTGTCTTTACCTAGCAGTGAGAGCTGTCTCTCATTCATTGTGTGTAAAAATCAGGATCTAAGTAAATAAACCTTCTTATTTGAGAAAAGCATCACGACAGCAGCAAAAGAATGGCTGTACAACAATCAAGTGACAATTTAACAAAAAACTATTAATTTTTCACTCAGTTTGCAGTAGTCTGGAATGGCTGCTTAGGCCAAATGAAGTCCTTCTACCCAGAACAGTAAAGTTCACAGAGACTGATAGAAAATATCTTTTTCCAGATTATCATTGCCCCCAGGCTTTCATATCTGAACTTCTTTCTAAAAGAAATATCAACCAAACAGCAAATCTCATTGGAGAAGAAAAAAAGAAAGACAATTATTTCTCTGATATTCAGAGTAAGAGAGAAGCTTCAACAGGCACAGGAACAATTCACTGATGCTTGTATATCATTTTGAAAAAATAAAGCTCATGCTTTGATCACGAGAATTACGCTACTCACTCAAAAACTTGCCTGCAGTTAGGAACTTAAAATGTAATTTTTAATAACGGAAGTGCACAGAAGTGAGCTTGAGACTCTCAAGGCAAAGGAGAATAAATCAATAAAAATATCAATAGCCACCCCTCCTTACCCGACATTCCCGTTACCATTAATCCACCCTAGATGGATTAGCGAGATATCCTCCTACATGGCCTTGTTAGCACAAGGAAGGATATTACAAGGGGAGCTCATCCCCCATTTGGCTGTGGGTGAGGGATTTCAAGCATGGGTGGTCATGATCATATGTGCAACGTGCACCAGCACAGTTTCCAGACCCACACAGAATCTGTCCCAGGCACAACAAACAGAGGGGATACTAATGGAAAGTAGGGAGAGCTCTCCTTTCACTACAGGAAAATGTCTGAGGCCTGGCATGGACTATTATATGTGCCTCATCAATTTCCACTCAAAACCAAATTACTTTATCTCTTGATTGGTTATCATAGTGGCAGGAATACATCACAAGGTACAACAAAAAAAAGTTGGAGTGATCCTTGACTCCCCATATGGTACCTTCAGGAAAACTGGCCACAGAATCTACAGATAGGCATCAGAAGGGATCAGGTTCTGGATTTATTAGTCTATTTTAGCTTTCTGTGCTTTTAAACTTCTATGGAGATGGGGAACACCAATAAATTATGACTTAGTAAATAAACCAGCAACTTGTACTGTGGAACCACTGAAATTCTGGAGTTCTGCACAGATGCCCCATTTCTTTCCCTAGGTCAGCAATTACTTATTCTGAGTGCAGGAATATCAACACTGCAAAAGGCATTAGGTGCCAATTTCTTTAGAATACAAGATAATTTAAAGTTCAGATCTAGTGTTAGTCCTGAAAAATATGTTAGGGTCAGTTACCTACCTCTTTTTTTAATATAGCTTTAGGCCTATAAAACCTTTGGTTTACCACAGGCTAGGAAGATGACCATGGCCATTTTCTTCCATATGGGTATTTTAACCTGGCAGGGACACTCAACATGCAATGACACTATAAAATTATACAAAACTATTTTCATGCCAGTCTCCTTTGGAAGGAAACTTATAAAATAGTTCGCCACTTAGAAAACAATTTCAAATACCAACTGTCAATCTGCTTGCAAAACGAAACTAGCAACACTTGTTTAATCTCAGATTATGGATCCTGCTGCCTGGAACTCCAAGTGTTTGATCTACCCATTCAAAGTTTGCTTTGTAATTTGTGGTTTGGCTCAGACATATCAGTCTACACTGTACCATGCCTGACACCTTCTAAGGGAAAATAGTATATTAGTAACATTTCCCCTCCTCCATTGATTAAAAAACTGTGGTTTGTCCCTTCATGGTCTGTGGGATGATGTCGACTGTCCCCCAGAACATTTCTTGCAATGCCACCAGTATTTGAGGACATCATTCCCAACTGTAAATAGAAACCATATCATTTTGGGAAGTGGAGATACAGCTGAGGACACTAACCATATTGATTTTTATTGTGTTTATCTGTGTCTTGATATCTCTGCAAATCTCTAGTGTTTCTGATATTGCTTTCTAACAGTGCATTTTTCCTGTTCCGCACTGAATTAAATGTCAGCAGATGAAAACTTAGTCTTTGTTGTTGCCATTTGGTAATTTAACTGCACTAAATAGGGAACAGAATCTGATTGCAGAATCTTTTTGCACTAGCTCTGTGTTATCTTAACATCTTTTTCTGCTGTCTTACTAGGTTGAAGATCAAAAGCATAAATGGTAAACCTGTTATCAGTTTGTAGTTCAGCATCAACCACTTAAACTGTGATTCAGCACCTTTGCAAAGATGACAGGTAAAACTTATATAAGAATCACAGTTTTGGCAAACATGATTAACTGCTTAGATTTAAGGAGTTTTGATAAGATTATCTCAGGGAAATATGAATAAACAATCCTGCACATTATGCAGAATCACAGAATCATTTAGGTTGGAAAAGCCATTCAAGATCATCAAGTCCAAGCATTACCCATTACATAATATACTATTCCCATCAAAAATAATTTCTGCCTATTTCCTTGTACAAGACCAACTTTTTTATCCTGTGCTGCCAGCTCTTCTGTTTATTCTGGTCTATGCATTTGGTGCATAAACCATCCATAGGGTTGGTTCAGCCTCCCTGTTTACTTCAAGACAAAATATCTCAGTTCTGCTCTTCTATTCTTTTTAGCCTCTAAAGCCATTTTTACTGTATTTCCGGATACCCTTTAGGAATATTTTCATAAAGACTAGGAGAGCCATAGCACCTTAAAAGAGGAGTTATGTTGCCTCTGATGGTTTTTTAACCACCATTTCCTCACCTTGTTCACAGGGGATGCAGACTGTTCTGGAGGACTCTCATGAGGCTCCAGGTCAGTGAATATGCTGGTGGGGGAACATGGTCTAAGATCAGCCCTAGGGGTAGGAAACAACCTATATCAATTGACCTTTAAAAGAATTTAATAAAAACCATCATAAATTGGCAAAGAAAACATATGCATTTCAGCACTGTTGACTACCCTAACAGTTTGTAGGAGCTGTTCTAGATCTTGAGTAGCTCTGACAATTAGGCCCAATACATAAGCAAAGCAAATTTTTAATACCTATAGGAAACCACAAGCCCCAAATGCTAATGTCTGCAAGTAAAACAGAAGGTTCAATGGCTAAAAATGTAAATGATTGCTAGTAAGTCACATGCCTTTAGACTTTATCGAGGCACTGTCAAATCAGAGAAAATCACGTTTGCATGAAGTTGTCACCCGTCACCTTAGATATTCATTTTTATTTATTGGAGCTTCATCTCTTGTGCAATGAGTGACTCAGGCTGCTTCAGGATCCAGCATCTTTCACAGTAATGGGTTCACTAAAGCTGTAGCACTGCTCTTGACTTCTGCTCGGCAGTTGGCCTGAGGTTACAAACTGTACTGTTTATTGAGCCTCATTAAAACCACTGTCATGTGGAATCAGCTTAGCTTGGCTTTAAGAACATGTAGAATTGCCTAAACGTGCAATTCCTTTTGAAGTCAGAATGCTAAGTTTGTACCATATTCCAGTGATTCTAATAATGATTCTAATCCTATTCCATGAGCAATAAATGGTCACACGTGTTTGTTGCTTTAAAACCTGACTCTGCAAAGGTAGTAATTATACTAAAATAATTTGAAGTTGGCTCGCAATTAATGTTGCAACACAATATTTATCTAAGTAACAAAACTCAAATCCTAATCATGCAGGAGTTGTAAATGAATAGTACGTGTCCAATACTTTTGGCAAAAAACCAAAAAAGTATTTTAAATTGCATATTTGATGTTCAGTTTATCTAGGCTGGCCCAGAATATTTATTGAGCTGTTATCTCACATACTATAAAGCGGTGACAAAGTGGGTTCTGCATGAGTGCTATTAAATATCCTCAATGTGCTATTACAACTGGTAGCCGTTTTGTAAAACAAGACCTTAGCAGCTTGTGATATACTGTACAGTAATTGATATAACAAGCCTGTGATATATTATCATAGTGTTCCTACTCCAGAAGTGAGGCTGGCTTCTTGGAGATACTGAGGAGAAAAAAATCTTCCCCTAATATGTTTGTACATTCCCTTAGAACTATTTTATTGGTCCATCCAGAAAGGAAGTGTTAGAAAATAAGTATGACAGAAAGGGGTATTTAAGCAATCATTATAAAGACGGAACATGGCTAACAGTTTTAAAGTGGCAGAGAGACAGGTTTAATAAACCTTTCTAAGCCTTTTTGCTATCATAAATTGTGATAAAAAACGAAAGAGAAAGAACGAAGTCAAGTTACAATAACAAGATAATTCCAAGCACTAACATTGATTAACAAAGAAATCATCCAGGCATTGAACTTGCTTCTGCTAACATCAGCAGCAAAATTCTTGGCAATTTTGTAAGATGACATCCAATGCAGGAAAATTAAAAGCTCTCTTATCAAACTAGATGCTGCAGTAATTTCCTCTGGGAATGAGGCTCTTTTTTTCTGAAGTTGTTCCTATTATAAACAATACTTACATAAACTTTCACCTACACAGAGAATGGATTTCCCTCTCCTATGTTACCCAAAACTATTCAGAGCTGGAACTTAACATTAAGCTTATGTGACTTATAGATGAGGGTCTAATCTCATGACCAGAAAGCCCACTGTTAACTCACTGGGTGATGCACGTGAAGGGAGAGTGGGGACCAGAAACAGGAACAAAGATATATTTGGTATCCTCGGGGTATAGCCACTGGGAAGCATTACCGTATTCTCAGGGACCAAAATTACCTCCACAAGTTGTCAATCCACCTTCTTCATATCCCTTCTTTGAATTCTCTTCTTTACCAGTTTTCACATTCTTTCCTGCACCTTCCAGGGAATTACTCTACACTACTAAACATACATGGAAAGAAGACTACTAGACATATATGTTCATCAGAAAAAATCAGACATTTGAATTTCATCTTATATATGGAATACTTGGTTACTTCTACATTTTTATGGGACTATTTTAAGTCCAGACATAAAATGGGAGGAAGGCTGTGAAAATTTTCTGTTAGCTTGCTCACAGGGGAAATTGTAGTGGTTTCTTTCTCCTTTTATTCTGAGTTACATTTTTTTTTTAACAAAGTGAATTAAAGACTCAATAGTGCATCAGGAATTAGCTCTTCCAGTGTGACATTATCTTTAAATTTAATCCAGTATTTTTCTGACTGCTTAAATTTAGTGCCATTATGGTTCCTAGCTGTAAATCATACTCTGAAATAATCATGCAACCATGAAATAACCAGATCAATTCAAGCATCCTTTCTCCAGATGAAAATCAGAACCTAGAGGAAGAAGTGAGTCCAGCATGGCTTATTGTCCTCCACTAACCCAGCAGGCCAGAAAGAACTGTAAGAAAATAAATGCAAAATTCTTCAGCATCACATTTGATATAATGATATCAGTCTTGACTTTTTTTCTTTTCCTGTTTGAAAAGTTATGCAAATTTCTTTTCATCTCTCTATCACTATGATCATTTCAAGTGAACAGTAATCTGATAGTCTGTTTTATAGCCTCTTTGGAATATTCTTAAAAGTCTAGGCTTTCTTTTTTTGTTACTATATCAAAAGTGGCTATTGTTAAATTCTAAAAGAGAGTTTAAAAGTCAGTAATTTTAATGAAAGAAATCAAGGAAACCCACTCCACCTCATGGTAAAAGCAACACATTAAAAAGAATTGGCAAGTTTAAGAGCAAACAGATGATGGAGATGGCTATGCAGGAAGCAGTAATAAAGCAACACTTCAGCACTGAAAACCTCAACTCTCATCAGCACGATGAAGCAAACATTTAACTACTGTTTAACAACAAAACAAAAATAATCAGGAAAAAACCCAAAACCTCTTCTATTAGATGTAGTAGTTCTATGCTGAAATAAAAAGGCACACCCTCTTTGTGACCCAAGAAAAACAAAGCTAAAGAGGCCAAAATAGCAATACATGTCTTCATCTTGTGACTAAATTTTTATTCATTTGTACTTAAACACCTCACACTGAAGAATGAATTATTATATTTTGATTGTGGTCCATTATTATGGCAGATGAAATGCCAGCTGATGTGACTCATTAGACCTTAACTTAACAAGCTTTTCCTTCACTGCAGAAATGAGAAGTGGATGGAGTGGTGGGCTGTAATTATGATGTCTGCAGTCTCCTTTTTGCTTGGCCATGACTTCAGAAGTAACCTTGGCAGATCACAATGTTTTTATAATGGTATATCACTTCTGGCCAATTTTTTCTAGCATGAATTTTGTGATTTAGCCCCATCACATAACAAGAACTAAACCACCACAAGAACTAGTGTAGAAAAACACTGTAAGAACAGGAGTGCTATTACTGACAAGCTTCCAGCACCCGTGAGCAACACCCAAGTCCAGCTTCTTCCAGACTGTTGTCAGCCAGAAGTTTCATTCCCTGAGCAATAAGGATTTTTCTGGTAATCCTTAGAAAAAACAACACTCTGTCTTCAAAAAATTCTTGGTGTTTCATTACCGCTGAGTAATGTGAAGGCCTTTTTTAACTCCCTAGAAATTTTGTCTCTGTGACATCATCTCCACAGGTTAATGAACTTTTTGTGTTAAAAAAATACATGTATTTTTGGTAGGCATAAACAATCACCTTTTGAATTCTTTTAAATGTTTAGAGCCCTAAGTATGACTCAGAGCATAAAATGAACTAGAGCAAAGGGGATTTAGGGAGCCTTCCCTCTCTGCTTTTCTTCCCTATATGTTTTTCTTCCTTTTCTGACCACCTTCTTCTTGCTGTGGTCCACTATTCAGTTTTTCTTTTTTATGCTTCAATTTTATTTTCTAAACTCAAATAGTTAGAAAAAACCTAAACCTTATTACTGTGATGCAAGACACTTGGCATGTTTTCCCCATATTTTAAAAATTGCAATTTCTGATGTGCTCTGTCTTTCCTTAATTAATAATCTTGAGTCTATTCATTTTTCTAGAGCCATCAAAATATTTATATGTATGTAACTTCTCTGTCTCTAATTTTCATTCACTCCTCACACCTTTCACCTCTCTTTTCTTTGTCTCCTTTCTTTATTCATTCAGTCTTCTTCTCAGCCCTCATTTATTTACTTTAATTTGCACAGTAAGAAAAAAAGAAAGCAGAGTACTTAAAATGAATTAGTCGTGTTCAGAAAAGAATAATAATAGAAAATTTTATGGCCATTTCATGACAAGCAGTTTATAGTAATCAGCATCTGCAGGTCTCTGTGGTACTGAGTTGTAAGATACAGCTCTGGCTGAACAAAGCCCTCTTTTCCCAAAGAACCCCCGAGATGGACATGGATAACAGCAGTGCCCAATTTAAGTCCAGGATCCCCATGACAGCAAGCCATGCCATCCACATTACAGAAAACATCTGTCATTATTTTCACCTCATAGATCATGGTCTTTAAAAGCAAAAGGCTCTGCACAAGCACAGTGAGAGACAGAAATCTGAGCCAGACACTAGATTCAGAATGTTTACTAAATACCGAATTTAAAGGTGGATATTATACGGCTTTCTCCTCTATCTGCCAAACATTTAAAAAAATTGATTGGGTAAAACTATCCATCCTGAAGAGCACATTAGCTGTGAACATGTTGTAAATCCAGATTTTTGTATGGCAGAAAGCTGCCCTTCCTACATTAATGAAAAAACGGAAGGACATTATTCTACTCTTGAATGCACCAAGTAGTTTCTGTTGAAGCTAATGTACTACCCACAGTGGTAACTGCTGCTCTTCATAATTACTGGCTGTGGTCATCAGGTACTTTAGATAACACTCCACATTTGTGTAACACCCCATATATCTCACAGTAAGTGCCATACTTTGTGGCACTCTCCCACGGCCTGGGCTTTGGACAGAACATTTACTTACCCTGTACTTTGACACCTACTTGCAAAACAGAGCAGGTTACTCTGTGGGAAGCTGAGAGTGTATACCTATTGTACCTATGATTTTCAATTCCTGAATCCTACAGATCATCTTTCTGAAGCCAAATGTCATCTCTACTTCTTTACATCCAAAGCATACTCACAGAGGACACCTCTCACATCTTTGCTTTCCTATCTATTGAAGCAACTATTTCACTACCATTATGTGTAGAAAAAAGGGGCAGTGTGTTGGGTTTTTTAAAAGGCATACAGATACAACTGTACATTTCAGGAGAAAAGAAAACAGAAACTGCACTGCACAAATATTAGAATACACATAATTTTTAAAAGTTCCCAAATATCTGAAAGTAGGAATGAGATTTTTACCTACATAATGCAATTTCTTATTTTTCTTACATTCCCATAACTCTGCTTTCACTAAAATGCTATGTTTTAAATTAAAAGGCCTCAGCTTCTCCTCTTCCTTGGGAGACATATGTAGAGATTCCACTAGGAAGGGAAGAGTAGTGCCTGAAAACAAGTGGCAGCAGACCCATATCTGATCTTACTTTAGCTGAGAGTACCCACCAGGCTCAATGGGTTATGCCTCCCATACAGTGGCATGAGGGTACAGAGATCTCTCACAAGGAAGGGAAAAAGGATACTGTAAATACATGCCTGAAATTGCTGGAGATTCATGAGGCTGTAATATTGCTAGAAGTCACAGGCCATCTGCCTTTACATGCATAAATCTGAAAGATTTTCATAAAGGAGGTACAGGATACAATTAAACCATTTTGCAGGCATTTACAAGGAAAGCCATTCGCTCTCGTCACAACACTAATGCCTCAAAACATGACTTCACCTGGCAATTCCTGGCTGGCCGTCTCCAGCTAATGATAAAAGCAGGAAAGATCACCTGAGAAATCCTTAATCAAAACACTATATAGCCACTGGTCAAGGTCAAGGTCAATTTTTTCTTTATGAAACACATACAGGACAGCCAAAAGGACAATTTACTTTAATCAATAAGTAGTGATACCTGCAATGATTTACTGCAATAGTAGAACAACATGCACATTTGAGAGAAGAGTATCTCCTCATCTAGGTTACAAAGCTCTTTAAAATAGACCCAGAACAGCATTCAGTTCCCTTTGGTTGCAGTGAATAGTTTGAAGGTTGAAATTACATTCTCTGTTGATCACTGGAAGACAGGGATAGGGACAGACTATTGAAAAATTTCACAGTGTCCTTTTGGCTGCCTTCCAGTCCCATCTCCAAGTGGTTGCTATTCTATTTAATGTAACTGGAGTCTACCCTTAGGATGAATATCTTTCTTCCTGACAGTTTTTGTTCTTTTTCAAGGCAGGGGAACAGCCACAGACCAACAAAGACTGCCTCTCTCGAAGCCTCAGCCGAAGGGCTCAGGAACAGAACAAACATGGCCAAAATACCGCTGCACTACTGTCTTGCAAATGAGTTTCTCTACAATTTCACTGCAAATGCATAGGATATAACAGCTGAGGTTAAGATAGCCCCAAAAACAGAAATGTTTTTCACTTGAAAATATTTTAAAACAGCAGTGGGTTTTGAGGAAAATCTGTTCCATAGCTGCAATACATGGTGACCAGTCAGAAAAAGATACAGTCTTGCTAAAAGATTGTACGCTATAACTGATTCTTGTAGTAAGAGTGTAGGCATTTTTAATACAGACACAGGCTAAACAGGCTGGTTGCATAGAAGAGCTTCAGACTTTTAATCAGGGATTCCAGAACAAAATCCAACCTGCTTAAAAAGTCTTCAAAACCTTCACCCATAAAGGTTATATAAATTTTCTAAGTGGATAGCCCTGGGTTAATTGCTAACATAATTATATCCTGTTTGTACTGACCAGGTATTAAAGTTATGGCAGTGCACAGGTTCAACTCACACACATCAGTCTGCGTCTAACCTACAGTGTCCTTGGGGCACACACTACACATACAGGGCCAGGTTCCACTATGTGGTTGTTTTTCATGGCTACTGGCTCCAAAATTAGCCAAGCCCCAAACTGACCAATTTCTGCAGGCAGTTACAAGCTTCCCTGGCCTCCAGGCTTCACCAATGCTCCTCATGGACCTTCTTCCTGCTCTGCACTGCAGATGTTTGTGCAGTACAGATGCTCTGAGGCACACAATAAATTGGTACCTTCTGCCTGTTATATCTGCAAGAAGCAAAACACTAAGGAGTTTAACAGACATTTATGCTCCCCAAAATAGCCAGGACTGATTCACATTTACCCTGACTCACATAAGTTATCACAATCACATTACTTTTAGCAAATACATCAGTTAAAAGGAATTTGTGTCAGGGCCACAAGCAAAGAACTATTCCATTACAGCATGCCTGTGCTGGGAAGTTGTTAACATCTTCAGCAATTCCCTTAGGAAATGTCAACAGCAGTACCACAAAAAAGGAAACATATTTGTTTGTCTAAATATTAAGAAGAGCCTGAAACAGTTTCTAAAATGTCAACAAGAAAACCACACTCAAAACCAGCATGATTTCTTTTTGTTGCAAACATAAATAGCTCTTATGTTAGTTCGGGGAGCAGTCGATGGGGAGTCAGCCTGGGTACCAGAGTGAGGCAGATATTCCTCTTCACAGTATGCAAAAAACATATTAGTCATGCAAATAGAAAGCCTTCTGAGAGGAAGAAAAAGAGATACTATGTCTCTTTGGGTTAAGAAAAGTAAACATGTAAATATCATGCTTTTAGAAAAAGAGGGAAGTCTAAAGGATGGCTTATATTTGACAGCTGCTGTGTTACTGTTTTTGTACACAGTGAAGGGTGAAGTATCTTGCACTTAACGTATTGCTTATTTCTTTTGCATACTGCATAACACAGTCACAAGACTCTAGTATTGACAACTGCACTGACAAAACCCACTTTCCAAATATACAACACTCTTAAGAAACCTTCCACATTTTATAATACACTAATCATTATTCAATACTTTAGTGTTCTTATTACATAGTATCTATAATATCTATAGTATCTATAATATTGTTATTTCTCATTATCTTTACTGTGGGATAATTAGCCGTGCTGCATTCACTGGTTGCACTCTTTTTTTTATTGCAAACAGACCCATATAAAATCAGCTGGAGGTTCGTTCCCTCTGTCCTCTGCACCTCAGAAACAACATTCACCTGTGTATCAGAGAGCAAGTGGCTGCACATCCCTTACATTCCATCTGGAGAAGAGAGAAAGGCTGCAGTCTTCAAAAGCAGGTGCCAAGCACAATTAAAATCCAATACCAACAGGCCTGGAAATTCACTGTTTCCATAGAATTTTAATAAGTAGGAAGTGGCTTTATGACATGGAAATTGAAACCAACCCACTGTCAGGTACTGTCATTTATTCAAAGCTTGTTTATTACCCTGCAAAACATCTGGAAGAGACAATCCCCTGCAACACTCTAGATAATCCCATATGGTTCTCCCTTCTCTAGCTAGCACAAGGCAAGCCCTTCTTGAGCTCCCCCTTCACTAAATCCTCTGTTAGCTACAACCAGCTCTCCACAGCCCAGTCTACCAGCCAATACCTACTTAGCCCTGTTTAAGCTAAAATTTCTCTACCACATCTCAGCCTTCCTGGAAATGGCCAAGAGAGGACACAGGGCCTCCACCACAGGTTATGTGATAAACTACTTTTGTCACTGGTTTTAGCATGTGAGAGTCTGGGAAACACAACATCATCTGATTCATTCAACATAAGAAATTGACAAGGCTCCTTCCAGTTCAATAGTTTGTTTGCTATTGCCTTTATAAATAAGGACAGAACTTGCACAGAATATAAATGTGCAGTTGTGCTTCAAATATTTGAGTAACTTGCTATATAAAAATAAAAGTAAAGTCACCATTAACAATAAAATATAGTTATTCTGTCACTATGAGTTTCCACGCTTATCATATCTCCAATGACTTACAGGTTCTTTTCTTATTTCACTTTTCCTAACAAGTACAAGGATATTTTTCATTGCTGAACACTTGAGCTGGAAGCTGAAAGTCAGGTTAGATGCCTACTCATCAATTAGTAATTAGGATTTTGCAGGTCAAGTTCTGTCCCAGTGTCAGCTGTCAGGTTACCTTTTACTGCAGCCATGTTAAATACAAACCCCCATCCGCACCTTGTACTGACAATCATAAATGTAACTACTTCCGTCCATGGGAGTTGATGGTTACTGGACAGGAAGAGGACAGGTTGGGAACAGAACTGAGCTCAGCTCTTCACCTAAATGTGTTCTAGTGAAAACACTCAAGAAATCCACTGACTACCTTCACAGCTCAGTGCCTTACCTTAAGCAGGAACAAAAGCCCATACCTATGACTTTTGTGAACAGTAGACATGACACATAAAGACATAAAGGCAGTGCTATCTTTTTGTTTTGAGGAACTCCCCAATTTCACTTGGAATTAAAAGTATTAAGAAAAAAAGTTATTCCAACTCAACAGGCAGCAATCACAGAGCAATGAGTACTCCAGCTGGTACTCACGTTCCTGATGAAATAGGGATTTGTGAAGAAAGAAAAGCTGAAACTCGGCATCCATATCAAGGGGATAGAAGGAATCCTCCCTCCCCTGCCACACACACACAGGTGCTGTATCTCTTCTGGATCCTGCTGATAACATATGCTCCTGAGGCATCTTCTGTTATTATCACAGACAGTGCAGACATGCTATGCCAGCCTTCTCTAGTATTCCTGATCTACTATAAACACCACCGAGTTCCCATTTAATCTGCTTTATATCTTCAAAAGAAAGATATTATTTGGGGAATTTAAGGGAAGGTACTTAATTCAAAGGAGGTTTATGAGCATTCTTGCTTATAAGGTGTTTTGAGGATGAGTTATCAAATAAGGAAGACCCATTAAACTGAGTAAGATGACTCTCAACATATATTGAATAGAGTAAGATGATTACTTTTTTTCTCAGCTGTGCCCCTCAGATCTCTAATTCCCACTGGAAGAGACGGAATATGCCCAGGAAAAAGCCTCTCTTACTATTCCTGCCTGTGACCACAACACGACTTGAAGTTCTGCTGCAAAGACAGCTGGCATCTGAGACAACATGGTCCTGATGCCGAGCGGTCTTGTTTCCAGCTTGCAATCTGTTTCTGCTACTGATGTAAATATATTTTGAATATAAATGAGTCTGGTCCCTAAAGATTATAGGGGACAGGAAGAGAGCTTCCCACATTCTTGACAATGTTTTGAGTCTATGCATCTCTTTATATTTCTCTTTGTGCAACCAAAGGCCTGACAACAAGATTAGCGATATCTGTAAAGTCAAGCACATTTGCTTTTGTAGAACTAGGGGCAAAATGTGAAGCTATAAGAATATTGAAAAGGCATCATTATTCAAAGTCAAGTCTCCATTTAACCACATTTAATGTCATTATCACCCATATAACATGCTCCACTTTCTCTTTGGAAGGAGATGCATTGGTCCCACTGGATACAGTCATTCTTTTTGAATTAGTAAGTATTGCTTTCAGGGCCCCAGGGAGAGCCTTGAAACACAAGTAGGAAAACAACTCTCCTGTTCAAAGAAAGAACAGCACAAAAGATGCTCTCACTTTGTGAGAAGCTTTACTTAAAGCAGGACAGAAACCCAAATCGTCCAAGGAAGGGCTACTGAGTAACAGGAGGGATAGCAAAGGTGGGAGAGAGGCCTTTCATGTCAAGGGATGTCGTGATGCCTTTTATCTCCAGTACTGGAGATACTGGACCCAGCATTTAAATACATCAACTGGTGTTGTACACTGACAGCAGTGTAAATCACTGATTAGGTTGGGCACCAGCAGAGAGCAAATAGGAGAGACTATCAACAATGATACCTTTGCCAAAGAGTTTCTTCTTCACCTGCTATCAACAAAACATGTACTCAGGAACCAGTAGAGCAAACCCCTTCGATGGATAATACCAATGCACTTTACATCCCAAGGACCTTCTTTTCAGTGGATAAGGAACACATCTGCTGGAGCCCATCAACATCCTGCAACAGAACAGCCTTCAGCCTCAAGTCTGATGAGTCTGACTGTGTGATGGACAGGCAGCTACGTAAGTCTGTGCCAAAGCGTTTGGGGAATATATACATCTTTTTAAATATGACATTTTTATTGAGGTTTTCAGTTCACTTACTAGAGCTCAATTCAGTCAGTATGGCAACTGCGTACCAAGTACCACTACATTTGGACCAGCAATTCAGCCAGATCTGCAGATTTTTAGGGAACAGCCAGAGCATTAGATCTGTAGTTAATGAAGTTCTGGGCCAAAAAAGGCCCACTGTTAAGGGAGAGCTGTCCAGGAGCAGGCTTGAGCAGATTCTTCACCAAGGTCACTGTATGTTTGGTATGCACTTAGTTATGCTTTTCTGTGTGATCTATCAGTCTGGAAGCCAATGGGTAATGTTATCTTTATGACTTAGACTCGATTTAAATTAAGACCTATTGAGTTAATTTCCCAGCAATTCAAGACATATTCAGTCAGCTTTACATCATCAATGTGTCTTGAAGTAGGGAATACAAGGTTGTGGAGCTGCTGGCTGAAGACCCAGACAGCTATGTGCTGACAGCAGAAAGAGAACAGGCTGCAACTGCTGCTCATTCTGGAGTTATTCCACTATGAGTAGACTTCGATGGTCAAACTTCTGCCATCTATATTTCTGCTTACTGGACTCTGCCCATCTTGCTATATACCAAAGCTGGAATAAGTCTACTTCTGTTCAGTCCACCAGCTATTGTTTAGAAAAAACCAACCAACCAATCAAACAAACAGCACAGCTTTGGCTGAGACTCTTATTTCGGCACATATAAACATGTTTTGTGACCTTTCCAAGGCCTTGTTTCTGTAGAATTTAAATGTATTACTAGCTCTAAATATGAGAAAATTGCACCTTCCTGTAAGTCAGCCAAGACTCCTGAAGTGTATTACAGAGTAACTTCTGACTCCCAACATAAAAAGAAGCGTAACATTCCCAGTATGTTACAGGAATATTGCTTACACAGATTAGTCTTTCCATTCTGCTAGGCCTCAGACAAGACTGCTTGTTGTCCTAGAATGAGTACAAGGATAAAAGTGTAAAGGTTCAGGACACATGACAGCATTTCCAAAATATAGCATTAATACTCTCAATTCACAAGTGCTCTTACATAAAATTGTTCAAAATTATGGCACATAACTGTAGAATCACAAAAGAGTTCAGGTTTGAGAGGACCTTTAGTATTTACCTGCTCAAAAGTCTTGCTCAAAGCAAAGTCGACTTTAAAGATAGGTCTAACTCTGAAGTCAGGACAAGAGAGAGCCTTGTCCAGTCAACTCTTGTGTGTCTCCAAGGAAGGACATGGCCAGTAGGTCAAGACAAGTCCTTATTTCTCTCAACTCAGCACCCTTGAGATAGCACCAAAGTACCGGGCCCAGCACTTTGAGCTCCCCAGTTCAAGAAAGACATTGACAAACTGGAGCTAGAAGGATTGGTTTCTCCATACAGAAGCAACAGCTTTCCTCCAATACCACTACCAAATAAAACCAGTACCAATTTTTGGCCAATCTAGGAGGGACTGTAGCCTATTTTTTCTCGTTGGAAAATATTGCTTCTTAAGGTTCTAAGGAATATTTTGGGGCCAGAGATACATTGCCATTTCTGATAGTCAGTTTCTGGTTGTCTCATTTCAAAATTTTGGTTTTTTCTATTAAGATTACATTCCAAACAGAGACACTGTACTTTAACCTGATGCTTCCAAACAAGAACAACTCTTGCCTTTCATATCGATTTTCACTCCCAAATCCTGACCAAATTTGTGTATTTAGAGGTTGCTAGATTCAGTTTTCAAGCACACAAATTCTTTTGAAAAAATTCTGCAGCAAGGAGACATACAATTTGTTTCAATGTCACAGCCCTCTTTTAAATATCAGAGAACTCTTATCATTAATAACTTGTACATATCTCAGGGGGATTTTCATAGACATTACAGGAAATAAATCAGCTTTAAGCAATGTCCTTGTGAAACATACTGCATATCACATTTTTATTAATTTTTGTACAGCTTTAAATGTCTGCTTCATGGCCTATGTAATACATGTGCAACAGTACCTGCTTCTTTCTCAACACACTAACACTCACAGAACGCAACAGCTGCATGTATAAATAAACATAAGTTATTATGGTTGCCAGAGAGTCAACACAAAATACGTGTGCATTGGGAATATTTTTTAACACCCACTGTATACAGAAAAACAATATTGCATCACTAGACAAGTTCTACAAATAAGTAATGGCAGAGCGGTAACAGCCCCCCCCGTGGGTCAGGATGGCCGAGCGGTCTAAGGCGCTGCGTTCAGGTCGCAGTCTCCCCTGGAGGCGTGGGTTCGAATCCCACTCCTGACAGTCGTGTTTTTTAGGGGCTGCGGCTGAGGATTTTGGGTTTGTCTTCTTTGGGAAAAAAGAGGCTGAGGAAAGACATCATCGTACTCCACCGCTTCCTGAGGAGGGAAAGGGGAAGTGCTGATCTCATCCTCTGTCATCCACTGACAGGAGGTGCAGGAATGGTTCAAAGCTGTGTCAGGAGAGGTTTGGACTGAACACTAGGAAGCACTTTTACTGAGAGAGTGATAAAAACCAGAACAGGCTTCCCTGAAAGGTGGTCGATGCCCCAAGCCTGTCAGTGGTTTAGAGGCTTTTGGACAATGCACTTAAAAACTTGCTTTAACATTTTGTCAGCCCTGAATTGGTCAGGCAGTTGATGACCACTGCAGATCCCTGCTAACTGAACTTTCTATTCTATTCTAAAATTTAAAAATGGTGTCTTCAAACAAAATGGAAGACCTAATTGTTTCGGCCTAAAGCAGGGAGCAGTTCATAGTGCAACCCCCAAAATCTGGTGGGATTTCGCTTGCTCCCCAGCACCACGCCTGCACCAGCCCTCCACCTCCCCTGCACTAGCTGTGATGCTGGATGCCAGGCCAGGCACCTCACCTGTGCAGTGAGGAATGTTACTGCCCCAAGATGGGCTTCTGCTGCTTTAGGGAGTGGCACCCACCTGCCAGGCAATCACCCACAGGGTTCTGGCACTTGCTTAAGGGGCGGGAGAAGGGGAGTGAGCAAAGGAGAGCACAAGAGGGAGATGGCAAAATCTCCCTCTCTCTGTCTTTTGCCAGAGGTGAGCTGTTATTTTGGCTCCAGATGTTTTTTAAAACTACAGCTTCCAGCTCAATGCTAGATGCTTTTTTCTTACTTTTAACTTGGTCTCCAAAATACTCTGGATATTGCTTTGTGTTCTTGATTTGTTAAAATTTAAAAACCTCTCAAAAGCAGATATGAATCAGTAATTAAATTTTCTTGTTATATATTTAGAATTAAATACACATTAAGTGAAATTCTAGAATACAAACTATTTCTGAGAAACAAGATCACAAACAACAGTCACAAGAACATTCTTCCCATAAATGAAGTGGAAGACTAGGATTTTTAGTTAATGTTAATATCCAGCACTGCAAACGCTCAGCAGACATACGATAATGACCTCTGAAAACACATAACACTAGATCATTATAAATGAGCAGCTAAAATAAGTGAATCAATTAATTATTCCAGGGGAAGAAACAAACTCAGGTAGTGTTTTAATTATGTGATATTAATACAAACTCTGACAAAGGTAACTAATTTCTTCCATCTGCAAATACTACTAAACAGTCCTTGAGCAGAGTGCTTACCTGCACAAAATACTTATCTCCCACACCTTGTGTACAGAACATATACATCTGTTTTTCTCCAGGACTTAACCCATGGGGTGGTGTTAACCCATCCATTCTTACTAGGCAAGCAGCACTACAGGCTGTCAACATGCACAGAGATGCTTTCATCTCCTGAACTGGTAAAGTGTTTAATTCTACATTCCTGATTGCAATTCTACCGTATTGGAATTCTAAAAGGAGCACATTTGCCTGCTATGAACACACAGCAAGTCCAGCATGTCTGGATCTGCCAAACACAACAAAATCAACAGGCAGCCACCTAAAGCAGTAACCCTGAACTCTGAAGATGCAGGATGCAGAGCTGGCTGGTCTTCCTGTGGGATCCATTTTGGACGAAACCTGAAATCAACATCATCAAGTCCCACCAACACAATTTACAATAGTAGTATATTATCTACCTTACAGAGGCATCAAATCAATACTATTACAAGTAATTTGATCGAAACTAAGAGTGTAGACTCTTCCTAAAGTTTGAAGAAAGAAATATAACTGAGGTAGAGATATATATGGATTACATATCAACCATTAAATAATTATGTGTCACAAGATAAACAGCAACTTTGAGGCCTTGAACCTCTTTAGCTTCATTTCAATTATAATATGAATGTTGAGATCATATAAATCAGAACCGATGTACCTACAGTGTGAGATGGCTTAAGCATCCTAGAAAACACTAATGAGAAGACCACTAAATAATTATGCATTCAAATACCTATTCAGGACTGTAGCTTTTTTCTACAATCCCTTCCTGACCCTACTTCAATCCCCACTGAGAAGCTTGCATGGAGGGCAGAGAGAGAGAGAACTACACAGGGCTCCAGCCACCATTCAGGATAAGAAAAGCCCCAACTCCAGTGGCAGTTCACAAGTTACTTCAGTGGTCCTAGGATTTCATCCCATGATGCAGATCATCTATGAAACAGCAGCAACATTACAGATGCACAGAGCCACAGGATAAAAACTGCAGCCAAGAACTCTTCATAGTTTGTAGTTAACAGTATTTCCTTTCTAGTAACACATTGTAATGGGTAAATTATATATGCAGATAAGATTTAATTTGGATTTTCAATCTAATCACAAAATAAAACATAGTATTTTTCCAAGCCAACTCTTCCATAATTACAGACTATAAGAATGAGCAAAACTAAAGAGGCAGAGGGAGGGTTAAATTCCAGGCCATCATAAACAACAGATACCATAGGACTTCATCAAGAAATCTCTGTGTAAAGTTCAGTTCCTTATTCTCAAGCAGATCATTTTTCCTGAATTAAAGGCCTGGAGAGAAAAAAAATCATATGTCAAATCCTTCATTAATGTTATGTATGTAACAGTCACTTTTACAAATATGCACCAAATTGCAGCAAAACACACAGAAACTGACAGAACTGACAGAAACGAGTTCTGTGGAGACAAGTCTCTTCCTATAAATTTGCTTTCAGAAACTTTCACAAGATGGACTGGACAGAATCTAGAGAAGCATTTGAGGGGAAGGAAAACAATCACTTAAAAAAATCTGATTATCAGCATGTATGCTTGGTATTTCATATTTGCATGCTGATATCTGCACTCTTTTATACACAAGCTGTTTAGTGAGGCTCGGGATCTCTTCACATGAATATGTTCAGCTCTGTGGGCAATTTAAAACTAAAATGAACATATTGGCTAGACAAGATCTTCAGACTTAAATTTCATTATTAAAGGAAGCACATGATCAACTTTTTCTGAGACTGAAACTGCATACATCTTACCCATTGCTAGTCACAAGGATTGAGACCAAACTCTCAACATTTGCATGTGCTGTGAATATATCCTGTGAGAAAATGTCACAAGGTGAGAAGTACAGAAAAACAAAGAGCTCAGAATTTTTTTCTCTCTGTGGCATGGTGCACAAGGTAGCGCTTCTGGTAAGTAAGATACAGAGAATGGCAAATACTTTCTTTTTTTCTTTTTCTCTCTCTTCTTTTTTTCTTCTTTTTTCTTTTTTTTTTTTTTAAAGAAAGAGGCTATGCACTTTTCAAACAAATGTATTTCAGAGTGCCAATGCAAACAGGAAGTAAAAGCCACAGAAAACTGTTGTGCTTTACCAAAGGCCAGTTTGCTTTAAGGAAGCTTCTATTAAATACAACCTTTAAATTAATCAGGAAAAAGATTCCATTGCACCTCAAGCCAGAGCTGTACATGTGAGCAGAGCCCTTACTGACCAGAAGGAGAAAGAACAGAGGCAGAGCCCACACTCTGTGTGAAATGCCCTTGAAGGGGTTTCAGGGGAATAGATAATTTTATGAGCAAGCTGGGACTCTACCATTACCACCACTGCACTATCCTACCTGTGAGGATATTGCCACACAGAACTTTTTCCTTCAGATAAAATTTTTTCTCGCAAACAAATGGTTATCAGCAAACTTCCCTCATCCTGGTTTTATGGATGTTGCCCACGGACTAGGGGAAAATACAGCACAGCAGAGACCATCTCATATGCTCATCACAAAGCATAATAGATACCCAGACCTGATCTGATCTTGCCACTCAGCGTGAGTCACTGAACAACTGCAATAGATGGAAACTACTTCCAGTATTTCCCCCCTGACACCAAAGCCACACATCACTTTGAAAAGTTCAGTCAAGTATATGCTAAGTATGTGGACACTGAGGGAGTTTTGAGATACCTCATTACTTCTACTGCTCATTAGTGGACAGGACAGTATATTTCCAACACTTTGTGGTTTTCAAAGGTTTTTTTTTTAAACAGAAGTAAAAAGAATAATCAGGATAGCACAGCTTACCTGCTTCCTTTGTCATTGAAACAAGCTTACAATGACAGTTCAAAGCATATCTGAATTCGCATTTATCTTACTGAGAAACAATCCATTACCAGCTGCTAATGATCTTTTTTTGCCCTAATGAATCTACCTTGAAAGGAATCTACCTGGGGCTCCATGCTGTTCACAGTTATTAAAACATGAAAGTTGGACTAACTCTGTTAAGGACCTTGATGGTTAAGTCTGATGTCCATTAAATGTCAGCTTTATGAACTGGAATCAATTCAGACAATGCAAGTCAATCGTATTAAAGATGATTGCATGCAGCAGCTCTTCTCTCAGTACAAGGGTCCTGGATGTCTACTGGCTTAACTCATACTGCAGAGGGGTAGGCCCAAAGGGCAGTTTTAACATAAGGAAACACAGGTGCCTGGAAAGTGAAAGTAACACATAGCTGTTTCTGATAACATAGAGACCCTTGTGACAGCACTAGCAAAAAGCTTCATGCCACAAGCCAAGCTTGCATCTGGATCTCCTACAGACAGTTATGGTCAGAATATGGGGCAGCTTGTTATTCTTTCTGCTGCAAGTGCTCTTCATAAAAATTATTGGAAAAACCAGTATTTTTTGGTAGGCATGCCTGTCCTTAAGCCAGTCTTGCTCCATTTGCAAAAGTCACATTCCTCTTTTAAAGTTAATGCTGTCTTTTTACTGTCAGCCAAACCACTAGCTGTTTGTTGCTAGAAATAGTAACCCTTATCTCAGAGTGGTAATGTTACACTCATGTTTGACTGGAACTAACTTATTTTCCTGCTCCTTCAGTGCTAGTGCCAGCGCTAGTGCTAGGCTCTGGCAGCCCCACTCTCCCCAGCACAGCACAGAACAGCATTAGTTGGATGGTCCCCATTGCTGCTGGACAGCTACACAGACTCCTCACCAAAGCACCCAGGATCTTCAATGTCTCCTCAAAGAGAGGAGACACCAGCCCACCAGCCTTACATCATACAACTGCTAAGAAAACAAAACCTCATGCAAAATCTCAGCGTCAGGACTCTCCCTGGGCTGCCCTGCCTGGATCGCAGGTGTAGCTGCATTGCTTTGCCCTCCTCTCCTAAATAATCTGCCCTTCATAATTAGACTTACTCCTTATCTGCAGTCTAGCTCAATATCCTCTTAATACATGCAAGAAATCCATGCTGGATCAGACCAATGGTCAGCCCAGCTCAGCATCCTCTGGGATGGTGGCCAAGACCAGCCCTGAGACAGAAATCAATACAGACAGTGGTAAAGAGAAGGACAAACAGTAGGACAAAGCTTCATTACTTCCAGAAATTTGAGGTTCAGAGGTTTCTTACTGTACAGGTATTTCTTTGTTTCATGGCCTGCAAGAAGGTCACTGGGGCTGGTGGGGCCTCTCGGGATCCTCCTGCTCAGAGCCAGCTCAGCTGCAGCAGATTGCTCAGGGCCACAGCCAGTTTTGATTATCTGCCAGGACAGAGACCATACAATCTTGTGGCAAATTCTATAAGTGTTTAACCACCTTCCCATTAAAAGAGAGGGTTTTGGCCATTTTCTGAAATTTTTAGCATTCACATGCTCCTGCAAAAAAATTTCAAAGCCTGCCTGTGCACTGCCTGAGGAACTGTGTGCAAGCCTGGTGTATGGGTAAGGGCAATGTTCCTCACGTATTCCTACACTCCGCACAGGACCACTGCTCAACCTTATTGTGAAGTGATGATCTTATAAAGGTTTTAAGACCATAGCAAAGGTTTAAAGACCACAGCATTCATTACTTTAATTGGAATACTCTGAGATACATAATTTTTCTGGACTTTCCCTATGTTGTTCATAAGGCTTCCTGTCTTTGTCATGAGCTGTGGGAGCATCCAGCATTGATCCATAATACCCAGAGAAACAAGATCATTCTGTTTACAACTAGTTTATCACACTAAACACCAAAATATTTCTCATATCTCACACTAATAAAAGTCAGGCAAAATGCAATGACTGTCAAAAGGTAAATAACCTTATAATGGCATCTTCAATTCTTGGAACTACTCTCATAGCGTTTTTGCTCTTAATGTGCATCTGTTGCATTTATTTCTCCCCTTGTCAGGAGACTCTTCATCTTCTATACACATCTGAAAGACGTATATAGGCTAAGAAGGAAGCTTTACCTATTCCAATCTTCAGACTCACATTTTCATAACAATAGCAGGAATACAGAAAGTTAATAGAATAGAATCATAGAATGGTTTGGGTTGCAAGGGTCATCTAGTTGCAATCCCCCTGCCATGGGCAGGGACACTTCCCTCTAGACCAGGGTACCTCAAAGTCCCATTCGGCCTGGCCTTGAACACTTCCAAGCACCCACAGCTTCTCTGGGCAACCTGTTCCGTGGTTTCACCATCCTCACAGTAAGGAATTTATTCCTAATATCTAATCTAAACATACCGTCTTGCAGTTTAAATACATTACCCTTATTCTACCACTATATCTCCTTGTAAAAAGTCCCTCTCCAGCTCTTCCATAGGCCCTCTTTAGGTGCTGAAAGGTGCTATGAGGTCTCCCCAGAGCCTTCTCTTTTCCAGGCCCCAGCTCTCTCAGCCTGACTTCACAGGAGAGGTGCTCCAGTCTAATGAATATCTTTGCTTCTCTCCTCTGGACTTGCTCCAACAAGTTCATTTCCTTCTTGTGTTGGGGACCCCAGGGCTGGCCACAGAATTCCAGGTGGGATCTCACCAGAGCAGAGCAGAGGAGCAGAATCCCCTTTCTTGCCCTGCTGCCCACACTGCTTTTGATGCAGCTGGCTCCTCTACCCCTTGGAGAAGGAAGTTACCATCAATGATTTCCAGGAACCTCCTAGATTGTTTATGCCCTGCTAAGTCATCCCTCCAACAGATCTCAGGATGGTTGAGGCCCCCCATGAGGGCCAGGGCTAGTAAGAATATGAGGCTGCTCCTATCCATCTACAGAGGGCCTCATCCACTTGGTCTTCCTGGCTGGGCAGCCTGTAGCAGACTCTATAATGTCACCTGTCCCTGCCCTCCCTTTAGTCCTGACCCATAAGCCGTTGGTCGGCTCTTCATCAATCCCAGAGCTCTATGCACAGCTGGTCATTGACATAAAGGGTGACGCCCCTTCCTCATCTTCCCTGCCTGTCCTTCCTACAGACCATGTATGCTTCCATTCCAACACGCCAGTCACAGGAGTCATCCCGTCACTTCTCTGTGATATTGGGAAATCAGACATAGAAGTCTGTGTTCAGCAAATAACCTTGTCCATGTTAAGAAACAAACAAACAAAAAAATGGGTCTTTGTTGGTCGGCTCTTCATCAATCCCAGAGCTCTATGCACAGCTGGTCATTGACATAAAGGGTGACGCCCCTTCCTCATCTTCCCTGCCTGTCCTTCCTACAGACCATGTATGCTTCCATTCCAACACGCCAGTCACAGGAGTCATCCCGTCACTTCTCTGTGATATTGGGAAATCAGACATAGAAGTCTGTGTTCAGCAAATAACCTTGTCCATGTTAAGAAACAAACAAACAAAAAAATGGGTCTTTGGGAATGAGAGAAGTTTAAACCTGACAGTACAGTTCACAGAACATGCATTTAAACTAAGATGTCATACAGAGGAACAAAAGAGTTCATGACAAGGCTTAAGTGTTGTTCTTTCACTGTGGCTATTTAACACAAAGAATATCTCAGAGTTACATTAAAGGTGGAAGATCAAACAGGGACAAAAGCTAAGACTGTGTGGTCATCCCTAGCCCCTCATAGAGTTTGCTGCACAGTTTTGGACTGGGTGTTGAGAAAACTCCATTTCTTCTGGAAAAACATTTAGTGAATAATAAAGGTTTTTACCTTGGTTGAAAGATGGATAAAAGGGTGGAAAGCACACTGTACTAAGGCCTTAAAAAGATTACAGGGATTAAGGCAAATACAATATGACGTAATGAGCCCTGTACAAATAAAAGTATTGCCCCCTCTTAGTTTTGCTGTAATGCAGATAGAACAATAAATTATATACCAAACATTATCCAAAATAAATTGTGGACCATATCTAGTGGTAAATGAATTATCCCTGCTCCTCAGAACTTCTCTTTTTCATAAAGAGCCATCCCTCTAGACAGTCTGAAGAGAACCGAGTGCATTTTTGCCTGTAACTGTGAGAACAAGGAAATAGAGCTAAAATTTCCATGTGATAAGTTCAATTTTCTAGTTCAGCTAGACTTTTAATATGGCTACCTAGTTATAAAATATTTGTTATAAAATTATACTTGTATTAATGCATTTTTGGATGTTTGCAAGCTTAGAAACTGCTACAGAAAGGATGAATCAAAAATACTGGCTGTAGGCAAACCAGTTTCCAGTGTTCTTCTAATAATTACAATTAGGGACCTTAATGAAATCCAGCATATCAGATTAGTTTCACAACCTCTACTCCTCTAACTTGTACTACCAAGACATCTACCACCACAAGTATGGGGCAAATGGGTTAGATCTACAGAATAATGTTACAGTCTTCCCTTCAGACTGATTTCTTGTCCTTTCTGATGATATCTAAGAAAATATTTTCCAATTAATTGAAAGCCATGTAGTGCTCTCACCAAATTACTCCTCAATGACTCTGGAGCAGATACACTTTCTTTTTCCCAAATGCCTTTGATTTCTTCTCTGCACACACAGACATGCACTTAATTAAAACTTTCTATTGAAGTGGCATTAGTTAGACACACGAGGCATACCAAGTTGCTCTTAGGCTTCCTGCCAGAAAGACAACAGTGCTGATGCTTTCCTTCATTTACTTTAAAGTGTCAGCAAAACAGGCAATTTATGGCCACATAAATATGGAGCCAACAGCCCATGACCACTATCTGCAGCAATACAGCATAGACACAGACGGTGAGTTGGTCCCATTCCCTGGGACTGATTCATGTTGCTGAATACAGAATCAGAATACACTTTACCAAAGTGTCTTCTGTAACACCATAATAAAATACATCACCAAGTATGAGTGTTTGAAAAGGTTTCAGGGAGCAGCATAAACAAATCCCATTAGCAAAGCATGGGACTTGTGCAGATATCTGTTATTCACCACGCTGAAAATTTAACCTGGGGATTTTATATGCATACGAGCAGGATGCAGACATATCACATTGTGAAATGAGGTTTGGTTTCTATCAGGATATTAGAATTTCTGTTAAGAAATAGAGAACAGGGACAAAAGCCTTTTGCTCTGATACAGTGTTGTGCTTGTGGGCAGGGATTTAAAAAAGCATCCAAAAAAAAGGGAGACAGCTGAGAGTTCATGTAATTGCTAGAAGCATCTGAAAAAGTCTGTAAGACACAGCAACTGCTTTCATTACATGGTACCAGTTGTGCTTCAGAAGGCTTCAGAGATGTATCTGGCAAGCTAACGCTGAGAGAAAATGTGTTTCTGACCACCAGTGTAGCTATTCTTCCGTATGAAAATGCAGCAGAGGTTGGATGATGACACTTAGCTCTGTTAGGTGCTGATTGTCATATGTGTGCTTTTCACATTGAAGTTGGAATTCAACTGGAGTGGTTTCAAACTAAGTTTCACATGTAGCAGCAATAATAATTCTCTAATCTACAGACTTAATTTTCTAAACATGAGAGAAATGTTATTAAGCTATTTTTGCAGCCAGAATCTAATAGGAGCAGCTCTGCTAAGACTAGATATGTACCACTAACAGGAGATATCTGCAGGGCACTGAGGCCCAAGCTCAGCATGAAATCTGAGCATGAGGAAAATTTCATCCCTGCCTGGGAAATTTTTTCATGCTTTCCTGTGCCTAAAGAAATGACTGAATTGGGGCATGAGTACCTTCAACTGACTTCATCATTCAGCAAGACTGACCTTCAGTTTATACCTTGGCATATTTTTCTTCCAAATGCATTTTTTAAAAAGAAAAACAAAACATTTTCCTCATCCTGAATACTCTTGATAAAGAGCATTACTAGAAAATACATGTAAAATCCTGACTTCGAGAACAAAAGCAAAAGAATTCCACTGATTGTGGGAAGGTAGCAGTTTGCCCTTCAGCAGGAACTTGAACAAGGTGTAACAGAAACACATCCCTGTGCAGTGAAAAGCCCAGCCACACACACAGTATATCTTAAGGTCTTGCTCAGAAATTCTGTGCCTCCTGAATCTGCTGAAGCATAAGGGATCTGGAACCACAACAAGAAAGCTGTCTGCAGTTTTGCTCACACATTTATTGTTTGAGATCAACTGAGAAACAAATAAACACTTTTCATTCCACTGCCAAGAAAACAAACAAACAAAAAACAATCCTGTCACTAAGATGTTAGGTCCTCTTTATATTTTCAAGTGCCAGCCTTTGAAAGCTTCTTCCTTTTGAAAAAGGAACTTATGGTATTAAAGGTTATATCTGAAGTGCAAGTGCAATCCTATAATTAAATAATCTGAGGCAAATAATCAGACACTTCTACAGAAACTCCAAGATATAGAAAATAAACACATTAGGATAATGAAATAATTCTCAGTGTTAGACCTACAGCATGAAGTTGGTGTAGAAATGGAGAAGACTTTCTCTAACAAAATATAGGCACCAAATTAGCTGGTTAGCTCATGTAAATCTCTACTCTACATGAAGCAGAGTAGAGCCTTATTGTGAAATAGACTTCCGTAAAAAAAAATGGAGAACATATTTACAGTTCAGAAAAATTTAAACGGACTTAAATTTCTTTTATATTTTCATTTCTAAAAACATAAAATATATTGAGGTATTAATTCACATTTTCTAATTAGGGACGCAGTTACTTAAAGAGAATTTTTAAAAGCTGCTCACCATTGTGTAAAAATTTTTTTACTTTATTTGCATGTATAGGAAGCCAAATTTTTATTAGATAGATTATTAAACTAAAAATATGTACTTTCTATCTTTTTTTCTATATACAATCATTTTACTGGAGCTTAAGCTTCAGCATATGAACACTGATTGGGCTTTTTACATTGTACTGGCTTGGATTGGGATGCAGTTAATTTTCTTTACAGCAGACCGTATGGTGTTGTGTTTTGAATTTGTGATTAAAAAACCGTTGATAACACATCAGTGTTTTGGCTGCTGCTTACACAGTGTCAAGTCCTTCTCTGTTCCCCACTCTGTACCCCTGTCTGTGTCTGTTACACACCGTGTTGCTCCATGTACATCTGTATTCTAGACTGCGTCTGTTCTGGTTGAATAAAATCCAAGCCTCACAGCTGCCTTATCATTTTATATTAGTCAGCCTCCAGATCCCTAAGCAATAAAACAGTGCAAGAAATTAGAAGCTGATATTTTGGAGTTAGTACTAAACTTAAAAAGAGTCCATGTCAATAGGTATTTTTTTGCAGTTCACTACCATAACAAAGTTAAGCAAGAAAGTTAATTCTGTAACAGAGAAGAAGACACAAAGTATGTTACAGCTTCATCCAAGCAGTGCCAATTCCAATTAAAAAGCAAAAGAAAGCGGATGATGAGCACCATGTGAATTTAGGTCAAGCCAGATAATTATTTTTGTACACTTACAAATTCCAAAGAAAAAACTTTGGCGTATGCTCTTAGTGTTCAGCAATGGACAGAGCTTTGTGGGCATGCACTGGCCATGTTTTAGTACCTGGCAGGGGTATCAGAACAAACACAACAACAGTCCAGGACTAATGCCAATTAAAAACATGAAATTTAGAAACCATGTGTAAATACTTTCTCTCTGCAACTAAGAGAAAAGAAGAAAGTAGGCTTATATTATCTTGAAAATAATCTTGAAAACACTACAGTCTGTTCATATCAGGAGTTTATAAATAAACATAATTTCCTTAACTTTCTAATCACAACCAGATAATAGGAAGTCAGTAACTGTCAGTGACTAAAATGCTGATGCGTCTTTCCAAATTGCATCATCCTCCTATATCAATCATACTATTTGCCCAGTTTAACTATTATCTAAGTTTATAAACATACCGATATGATTAGACCCTGGAAGAAGGGTTTGTTTTCTATTTATCACAGGACTTAAATAGCTGCTGACAGATCTGGCCTAAGAAAATTGACTACAGCTTTCCAGGATGGCTGATTGGAATACGATTTGGAAAGAAAATTATTTGCCTCCAGAAACAACTGCGGTGTTATAAAACTCTTGGACCACTGGCGAAGACTGACCTGGCCATGCATCACGAAGCACCAAACTAGCCATCAGCACCTAGAAGAAGCTACCAGCTGCATCGGCCACTGTGCCTCAGGCTGGAATCACGCCCTATAAATAAAATGCTCACCAGAAAGAAGATTACAGTAAAATAAAGGCTGAGTTCATATCAGGGTGATCAGGGTCCCTAGAAATCAGAGTCCTTTCCTCTTTCTTTTTTTTTTTGCTTTTTCTTTCTTTCTCCAAAATACTTTGAATTAAACCAGGTAACACCAGCCCTCAACAGTCTAAGTGCTGACAGCAAATCACACAAGAGCTGCTCTCCTAGCTCTATGGACCTTCCTGAGGTTCAAACCAAAGGAGGAGAAGGGGGCACCATACTTATTGCAGGAGACAGACAGAGCTGGATGTGACAGCTGACTTCTAATCACCCAGAGGTACCAGTGGTAAACTGCACTTCACAGGAACAACGTGGTATTCTCTGCAAGACCAATTCAAACATATACCGTGTGCAAGGCTCTTCAACGAAGGGACAAATGGATGAAGCTCCAGGAATGGAGCAATATCACACATATACTTAAGCAAATGTTCTCATACCACTCACATCCTGCTTCTCACAATTGCTTCCTTCAGTCTACTAAACTCATTTAGGGACCAAATGGCTTGGCTCTGAGGGCTGGATTTGTCACTTAGGCTATCTTTCGAAGCACTCCAATCTAGGCTAGAGAAGGAAAAGAAAACTGAGCATGCTATGTAGGAGAAATACTCTCCAGATGCATGGACACAGTTAAAACGAGCTATACAACATGAGGTTTCCAAACTGCAGAACATAA
Organism: Eulacestoma nigropectus; assembly: GCA_013397775.1. NCBI lineage: Eukaryota > Metazoa > Chordata > Aves > Passeriformes > Eulacestoma > Eulacestoma nigropectus. The sequence continues at coordinate 214,423 of VZTE01004279.1, forward strand.
ATAACCACAGCTAAGAATGTCCCTGAACATCAAGGTAACAGTGGTAGGTAGACAGTCAGATCAACCTTGCAGATCCTGGGGATGCACTGATTTGGGGCCTATCTTTGCAGAGCATCTTCCACACATAAAGTTGGTTCCCACAAAGTAAAAATCCCTTCTTTAAAGTCATTTAAACACTTTTGCCTTCCACATGAGGAGAACAGTATCAGCAATTGCTCTTGAAAGACAGAAATAAGTACACAACGTGAATAATACAACACACCAGGAACTCATTGGTATATGTACTGACCTCTGCTATTTCAATGCTGGTGTTTATTGTAGATTAAATTAATTGGAGAAAAATTAGCATGATAGAGAAATAGATGAGAGCAGAATACAAGAACAACCTCAACAGTTCAGTATTTAAATCATTAGTATTTAAGAACTGAAATTCAGAGGAATTCACCTCTTCATTAGATATGTCAGCTCACATTAACAACGCAGTTTCTTATAAAGCAACTGAGAAATATCTGCCTCGTGTACAAAGTGTGTCAAAGCTCTTGTGGTTGGAGAGTCACTTTTAATTTTTAGTCCCTGTTGGCCCATCCAACAGGAATTATCCACTAAAAGTTAACTTTATATGCAAAATTAAAGAAAAGTATCAATGTAAAAGCAGTTGAGATACTATATACACCTGATAACCTCCAAAGATCTGGTAACAGGCGATAACTCAGTTTTTGAGTCAGAGTTATGCAATTTCATGAAGAGTTTTGTGGAGATTATAATTAGTAACGTACTATTAGAACTAATTAAAAACAAATTTTTCAAGAAAATAAAACTGAAGTCATCCTTTTCTACAGAAAAATACATTTGTTCTTAAATATATTTCCAAATTAATACAGTATTTCTTTTTAGGAAAAGAACAAATGTATCAAACCAAGATTTCAAAAACTCTCAACAGAGGCAGTTTATTTATAGGAGTTTGTAGCCTTTAAAAATTATCAATAGCACCTCAAGATTTTCTTGTTCACAATAAATAGTTCTCTATGTAAATTGCATTCAAAATGTACTGCAATAGTTAGAACAAAACATCTGACAAGTACTTAATCACTGCCTAACTAAAACGTGGTACCAATCTCAAGAATACTTGATGTAATGTCCCAGTCTACCCACAGAAGGCTACTATTATGGAAATGCACTGTGGCTCTCTCCCTCCAGAAAGCAGAACATCCTTCATTTATTGCAAGTGATTCAGAACAATCTGCATAAAGTGAGAAATAGCAGAACACAGTAAAGTGGAGAAACAAAGAACTTCTCTTCCCCAAATGCATCTTTTTTCATAAAACCTTGTTTGCAGATATGGAAGAGAATTTCATATTGTCTGTAATATTCCTTATGAGGAATTTTCATTTGCATAGTAATCAGGATTAAATCTGTGAGGAAAAAGATAAAAAATGAAATTTCAAGCCTACCAAACACAATTCTTCATTTTGCCATTGCTTTATAATGCTAAGAAAAGATAAAGAGGTGATCCTACGAGGAAAAACATTGTTTAGATCAGGCCATAGGGAGTTAATATGGGGTTGTACTACACATTGGCAAAAATAACTAACCCACCTGAATAGAATGTAATATAATAATTTATTCCATTTAGTAGAATGTCTTTGATTTACTTGAGTGTTAATATTCTGCAGAGACAACTCATTAAAAGCAGAAATCCTCAAATGAGAAGCTCGCAATTCTGTTACTGTACCCTCTGCAGCAGTTATCACACACTCATCACACTGACAAAACAACAGATTCTGTCCTTACCTAAAAATACAAACAAAGTTTCCTTTTATTGGAAAGATACCCTAAAAATGTGTTGCATATGCATCTTGCATACAAGGTAACAGAGTCTGGAGTCGGCTGCCAATCCCACTTCAGCCAGACACAAAACACCCTGCTGAGTTCTTGGCCATGTGAGGCAGCAGTGCCACGGCTGCAGGAGCACAGGGGAACGAGAAGCCCCTGGTAGCACCCTGACTCCAACAAGGCTGCAGCTCACACCGAAGCCTTGTGCAATTCAAGCAGGAGCTTCAGAAAACCAAGCTGCTTTTTCTTATCATTTGCCACCTCTGACTCATGCAAACATGCAAGATGCTGCTTCATATGTTCTTCTTAAGGGCAAGGCAGCCTCACCTCTTCACAACAATTCAGAAGAGGTGAGGTATTTCTCCAGGTACCAGATTAAAGGTGCTCTACCACTGCACAGGGCAAACATTTCACTAAGCTGCCATGCGACTGGGGCACAAGTGCTGAAGTCCTTGACTAGCTTCTACTAAAAACACAAAAGCCTGCCAACAAGCACAAAAATCAGGGTGTTCACAACGAGAGGAATGGTCTATAGTATCTTTGTTATGCAGAGACATCACACTCCCCTGCAGAAGGCCCACAGGTGCAGTAGCTGATAACCTGACAGGGTGCCTTGAGGTGCCATGAGGGCTCGTGCAGCTGCAGGAACTGTGGGGGCAGCAGGGCCACACTGTCTGATGATAGATACAGATTACCTGATGCTTATCAAAGAGGCAGGAAGTAGACACCACGGTCTCAAAACTTTGATTTTTTTGAGACATTTGGGGTATGACATTGAATCACAGAGAGTAAGAGATGGACATTACATTATATCAGTACAGACTCCCTAAAATGACAGAAAAGAACCTATCTTACACTTGTGCTTTGTTGTCCTGGTATTATTTTCCATACTAGTAAGCAGGAGGGATGTCCTCCAGCACTACTACAGTGTCTTATTTGGCATTCTTGCCTTGGGGATGCTACTTGCCATTTATGCTACCTGGCCTGTATGCCACGTACCTGTCAAAGTAGACCAGAGCTTTACAGCAAAGAAAACCCAATCATTATAATAGAAAAAGTAACGTATCTAGCTGATGTGTTTTGTATAACAATATTTTTAGAAAATGCAAAATTTTCAGATTAGAGTCACAACAGCCACACTATTTCTTTTTTTTTTTTGAGATGAAAAGTATAACAAAAATGGTGGAAACTGACCTCTTAGTGCCAAACATGATGGTGTGGGCTTGTTTCACATTTATGAACGCAGTGCTCTGCACAGGCTGCTTATTTTGACCTGGACGAGAAGAAAAAGATACATTTTTAAATCAAGAAACTCAGGGCCTTGAATTTAATATCCTGAACAATAAGCACATTAGAAAACATCTTCCAGTGAAACTTCAGAGAATACCTGGCAATTTTACAGAAATAAAAAGGTCAGCAAAAGTATGCAAAGGCTAACAAACAAAAGATAAAAGTTAAAAAAAACTAAGACCAAATCCTACCAGTAGGGCTTAAACCTGCCATTGTTAGACTCAACTATACGCATAATAGGCATAATACTATATGGCAGTGCAACATCTATAAGTCCTTGCCTCTTACAGTGAAATTCATGTGCCTGAGTGAAATGCATGTGCTTTAAAGAAGCTAAACAGGTCTTCCTGAATTCCCAGTCTGAACAAAGCCATATAAATATCTTAACTGTGTTTTGGTGCTCAATTTGTTGAATGACTACCTCAGTAAATTAGTCATTTTTCCAGAAAGAAAACATTATTATAAACAAGAAATTTCCTGGTGTGGGTCTACTAAATACGGCCCTCAGAAAACATTGTTTGAACAAAGAGAAATTCCAACTTCTACATAAAAATATGAGATTACAGAATATTAAAATAATTAGGTAAGGAGAAACTGCCTAGTCCAGCCTTCAGCTCAAAGCAGGTATAATTAGATCAGGTTGCTCAGGGAGGTGTCCGCTTGAGTCTTGAATATATCCACAACCTCTTTTGGAAACCAGTTCCTGTACCTCATCACCACCACGGTAAAAACATTTTTCCTAACACGTAATCAGACTTTTCCATATTATATCTTGTGTCCATTGCCTGTTATCATATCTGTATACCTCCAGGAAAAATCTAGCTCCATCTCCTCTATACCCTTCATTCAGGTACTTGTTGACAGCACTCTCTTAGCCGTCTCTTCTGACCCTGAGTTGATCCAGTTCTCTCAGCCTTGTGTTGAATAGCATTTGCTTCAGCCTCTTGGCCACGTCATTTGGTCTCCATAAGCTGACATCCTCCTGGTTCTGGGAGGCCAAAACTGGACACAGTGCTCCACAGCCAGGCTTGCAAATGCCAAGTAGAGGGCAAGGATCTTCCCCTGACCTGCTGGCTGTGCTTTTGCCCATGCAACCAAGGGAAACAGGTGACTTTCTTTGCTGTAAGGGCACACTGCTGGTTCACATGCAAATTGCTGTTCACCAGGCCCCTCAGATCCCTTTCTGTACCACTGCCTCCCAGACACTTCGTCCCCAAGCCCATCATTTTACTCAAGGTTATTCCACCCCATTGGCAAGACCTTGCATATGCTTTTGCTGAACTTTGTAAGATTCCTGTCAGCTCATTTCTTCAGCCTGCCCAGGTCCCCCTGCACGTCAGCATTGCCCTCCAGCAGCTCCTTCCCCAGGCAAGTCAGCGTCTCACTCAGTGTGCAGGTCCCCAGGAGAGGCCCCTGGGGCTCTGCAGCCCCACACAGGCCAGCAATAGCCTCCCTTGATGTGCCATCCCAGTCAAGGCCTCCAATATGCAAAGGGCATTAGCACCAGTCTGTGACAGGGAACATGCCCTGTAGGGTGCTGAGACCACCCCTGCACACTCTCCACATGACTGCAGGCAAGTTTGAGCAGAGATGCTGCGTGTTCCTGCTGTGCTAACGGCTGTGGCAAAGTTAACACTGCTCCTCCCCAGGAGCACAGCCCTCCCAAAGCAGGATTCAGCCATTCCCAGAAGCAGCCAGAAGCAGATCCCAGCAGAACTGAAAGCAGATACCCAAAATGCTGCACAAACTGGGAAGAGCAACCATGACCAGAAGCCCAGGCAGTGCTCTGGGTGCCCTGCATCCTCCCAGCTCCACAAATCAAGTCCCTTTTGCACCACCTGTTCACAGCACTCTGGTCCGTCATCGCCTAACGAGCAGTTAAGTGTGCCAGCCCTTCCAGCCTGAAGCTTCTGCCACCAGCTCCTTCCCATGAGAATGCAGCAGCTCCTAGCCCTATTTCACTTCCCTTGTGGATGCCATTGCACACACCCGCTGCCCTCACAATGCATAATATTGATGCTAATGAAACCTTTCTGCCCTACTCTCAAATGTTCAATTTAAAAAAAAAATAGCTTACAAATTCAAATATTCTATCCTAGTTTAGTTGATTTGTTAAATGTAAATGTGATATCTAAATACAAATGTTTTGTCCATCAGGAAGAAGCTGTGATTACATGATCTTGACTGACAGGAGAATTTTTGTCTACAAACTCCCTTCTAAATTTATAAGATACTGTGTGGGACTTCACATCTCCATGTCAAATCAGATAAAACAACACCAGGTGAAACGTCTTGTTACTTCCAGATGAGGAAGCCGCATTTTCACAGCACTATACTTCATTATGGGTTGGGGCAATGACATTTTTGTCTCAATTTACCAGTTGCTCTTAAAGCATTTTCTTTTTTGGTTTGTGTAGGTGTTTTTTTTGTTTGTTTCAGTGTGTCTCCTTAAGTTGTACAGCTGCAACGAGCTGAAGGGAACCTCCCTCTTCCTTTCCATTCCCCCTCATTCCAGAATCCCAGCCTTGCAGCTGGGCAAGCAGCACAAGTATCATCAGCCTGAAGTACATTTTCCTTCCCATGCAATTATTCTCCCTGCCACTTACTAACACCAGTCCCTCTACACTGAGAGCATAACAAGTGCCTGCTTCCAGTTAGTTGTCTTGATTGGGAATTTCTAAAGGCTTTAAATAGGCCAAGTGTCCACTCCAATTGAAAATCAATGGATTTGGGGCATCCGTATTCCCTGCATGTCCTGAGAAGTCACAATCCAGTTCCCGATTTGTGACTGCCAGGCTAACCACAAGCTATGTCTACACTGTCAGATATGCAACTCAGAGATGAAACATGGATGAGATTAAGGATCTTAACTCAGCATCTGCCCCAGTGCATGTATTAAGTGTTTCAAGCCATTCGGACAGCTGATTATACAGTGTGGAGCCTAAATGTGTAAATGTGCTAAGATATCTGAGTCTGGCATTCCTTTTCTCTTAGAAATAACAAGGTTCAAGCTCCAGAATTTAATTTTAAGAAGCATTTAGGTTGTGACCTAGAAGTTCAGCTCCCATATTTAAAAATGGCACAGTTGCTTATGATCCCGGGAACACCAGTGGAACTTTGATATTGAAAATTTTAAGCCCAGTTTATTCAATCAATTGATGATCTTCTCCATTTCCACTAAAAAACATCATTCATAAGCATCTTACATTAGTAGGTAGGACTGCCTTTATGTTTGCAAGAACTTTAACTGAAAGGTTCTGATGCTTTCTGTCTCTTTTTAGATATGAATAAAAATGTTAGGGTTTGACATAAGGAACTACAGTTCTCAGGAAACAGAGCAAGCTATTTGAGGGAAACCAACAGGTACAAAATTGATGAGTAGCTAAAGCAGGTTCCCTTGAAAGTGAAGAAGTAGGAAGAGTAAGGTGTTGGATACAGAATCACAGCATTGTTTAGGCTGGAAAAAACCTTTAATATCAAGTTCAACCATTAACCCAGCACTGCCACCTATCTCAGCAGAAACTTTGCTGGCCTCATCACCTTCCTTTCCCTCCAGACAAAACTATCCTTTTTGGAAAAAGAAAAAAAGGACTGATACAGTAACCAAATATATTAAATGAAACACTAGTTCAGACTCTGGACTTTTTCCTTTGTACAAAAAGTTTTTGGTTTCGCACAGAAATATTTCCCATAGCATTTCACTGTCTTAGTGAGGGTAACTGTGTGTCAGCTGCTGCCCTTCAGCTTAACCTACTCCCTCTCTGGTGGAAGGTACTGTTCTCAGGGCAAAGTGGCATAACAGCCTTGGAAAACCAGCCTCACTTTCTTGTGAACAGTCACTTTGCATTGAAGCAGATGAGAAATATCATTTATCTGCTCAGAAATAAATTCTGAAACCTGCGACTTCCAAAATGAGGAACTTCTTAACAGCAATATTGATTTCTAAAAGGTCTTAAAGATGCCACTAAAACTGGCACAAAACTCTCAGTGAACCTTTTCATTTGCACCAGATATATTTAAGCATAATTTACTGAGATTCACACTGACTGCTTAAAGCCATGCAAATCTGAGCACAAGGATCAAGAATAAAACTATTTTCCATCAAGAAAAAACTGTATTATAGCAAAAAATATGGCAAAGTGTGTTCATACAGAATTACACAATAAGATCTTTATCAAAGACCTGGAGGAGGCAATGGAACACACAGCCATCCAGTTTGCAGATGGCCCCATATTAGGGGAGACCAGCTGATATGCTCAGGGTCAGGGCTACCACCCAGGGAGAGCGGGACAGGCTGGAGGCATGAACTGACAGGGATCTCATGAAATTCAGCAAGGACAGATACACAGTCCTGTATTCAGGAAGGGAGAAACCCTTGCAATGGCATAGGCTGGGCACTGCCTGGCTGGAAGGGCAGCAAATTGAGCATGAGTCAGCAGTGTGTCCCGGCAGAGAGATGGCAAACAGCATTCCAGACTTTATTAGCAGGAACATGGCCAGCAGACAGAGGGGAGGGATCATACTGCTTTATTAAAAAGTCATCAGACACTTCCTAAAATGCTGCATCCAGTCCTGCAGCCTGCTCTTGATGCAAGAAGGACACTGATAAACTGGAGAGAGTTCAGGTGAGCACTGAACCACGTGGCCCAGAGAGGTTATGCAGCCTTGCTTGTTCGAATGTCTCAAAACCCATCTGAATAAAGCTCTAAACAACCTGGACTGATCTCACAGCTGACCTTGTTTTGAGAAGGAGGATGGACTAGAGTCCTTCTGTGGTCCTTTCTAACTTGAGTTACCCGGTGATCCTCTAAGTTTAGATATAAAGAAGGAAAAACATAGAAGGGGACGTGAAATGGTTGCAGCTGGGATAATTAGAATATAATAAAATGACAGGATAACATATCGTTTTCTGCTTGAAGGAAACAGCAAGAAGAAAACACTTCAAAATTTCTTGTCTGAAAGGTTAGAAAAACAAGTTACATTAAATTCCTCTGAGGGCTAAAAGCAGCAAAGAGGAACAGAATATATCCAGATATAAACCTGACTTAGTTGAATTGAAAAATATTGAAAGCCAGGAGGGGCAATAAGCAGATGAGAAAAAATCTGAAAAATGAAACATTGCTATGAACAGAATGTCTTGAAAATTAAGAGCAGAACATAATGGCAATGGAAAATGGCAATGAGGAATACTGAATCAAAATCAGCAATGGAAGCCAAAGACTTTGGGAACTGTTACCTTTGAAATAAAAAGAAAAAAACAAAACAACTTTACACAGAATTTTACCAGTTCAAAAGGAATAACCTAAGGAATAGAAAGAACTTGACTTCAGTACTCGTATCACTGGGGACACCTGGAATGTGTAAGAAGCCTATTAGCAGCATCGCTATCCCACCGTTTCTTTGCAGAAGCAAGCAAGTGAAGAAATAAAAAACAGAAGAGAGAGAGAACTCTAGTTCAGTACTTAGGCAACTAAAAACGCACGTGGTCATGCTTACTTAAGTTACAGTATAATGAAGTGACAATGAGAGCTAATGGGAATGAAACAATTTTTGCACTTCAGGAAAGCTTTGATATACTGCCACATTAAAGACAACAGGTGTGAACTTTTGATATTAGTGTCATGCTTGCAGCAAAGTGGAAAGGAAAAATCTAAGACAGGTTTGGCAGTAAGTTAATTCAGGCAGTCTCTGGAAAAAAAAAAAAAACTGCTGAGGAGCATATCAACACAAGTCAAGTATGAAGTTAACTAGAAATATTCCTAAATCTGTCGCTACAAAAAAGTCATCACTCAGTGGAAACAAAATTTCTCTATTTACCAAAACCAGCTGTACTTCACTAATCATAATAAATTAAAAAAAAACAACAACAAAAAAATCTCTACTAAACAAACCAAACATTACTAATAATGTAAAAGAATATAAGATTCTTAAACATTATTCAAATTTCAAAAGTGTGAAATGCCCATATGAAATTGAACAAATATATTGCTCTAAATTCTTTATACTCATACCCCAAATGCCTCTGTGTAGACAGGCCCCTCCAAAAGATTGCAATACTACTTAAACACTTCCCTATTTTTAGCTAGATCACCCACTAAACCAACTTACACTCAGGTAGCTAAACAGTACTTTCATTTGAGACCTTTTGAGTAATTCCACCAAACACCATCAGAGATAAAAACACGTAATCTTGCTATTCAGTGTGTCTCAACAATACAGCATACTTATCAAAATACCATCTCTTATTAGAAGTTACTGACTTGATGTTTGTCAGGAAAAAAACATTCTGATAAACTTGCCAACACCCTTCGTGATACCAAAAGATGAAAAAAAAATACCCTCAGAAAAAAAGGATAAGATCACCTACAGCAGAACATGTTTGGTAGGTAGGTCAGTGCTTTTCTCCTGGCCTCTGATTCGAAAATGTTGGCTTTCTCCTGCAGATGTCTGTCCTCTTCCATACTTGGGGAACTTCAGAGACTGTTTTAATCTAATGTTCTGAACTGCTCAGGGAAAGAGGAGCCGAGTGATACACAGATACAGCGAAACAGAAAAAGCAAGAAAATGTTATGTGAATTTTTAAGTTTTTACACAGCAGTGTAAAAAAACTTAGGGCACAGAATAATGTGAGAAATGGTTTGACAGCAAGGAGTCCTTTGCAGTATAATAGGATACTTAGGTAGGGTCATAATATCTTCCTGAAAGCTGTGCTTCAAAAAACACAAACTATGTCTAGTCAAAGGGATCATGCAGGATTATGATTTACCAGGATTAACCAGAAGAAATGTAATGGCCTGTGAATACAAACAGAGAGATTGATTACTTCTGGCCCTAAGTTCTTATTTCAGCTTTTTTAGTGTACTGTACAACCATTTCAAAATTAGAAGAAATAGTTCACCCAAAACCTCTACAAAACACACAACACATTTATTCTCCATGTAGTCAATCTTTATTTTTTTGTTTGTTTTGTTTAATTACTCTAACTCTTGAAGGAAGGATACCTTACAATTCAAATAAACAATTAAAGATTTAGTTTGGCAGCTTTTGGAGCTAACTAATTTGTGATTTCTTAAGTAACTAAATGATGAAAAAAATAAATGAGCTGAAATGTAGTTACTAATGTAAAGACTGATCCATCTGAAATGTAAATGAAATCTTTAACAGCAATTCTTATGCACTGCAATAAACCTGCCACCTGTTGTTGATCAAATGTCAGTTCAAAATAATTTAATAAATTATTTTACTACTGCAAGTCATGAGGGCAGCCAAGATTGTGTCTGTTCAGAAGTATTAATTCTGTATTTTGTCATTATTTTTTTTTTCTGATATGGTGAAGGAAAAGTATTTTAGAAAGATAGCAACTAACTTGATATATTTGATTATGATTATTATTTCATCTGTCAGCAGCCTTTTACCACAGTAAATAGTTGCTAAAGATCTAATACTATTTTCTGTTATGATTTCATTTGTAATCCTGTTAATTTAATCTTCTTACACGTCCAGTTTTTTCTTTAAAAATTAATTACATTATTACTACTATATGCTTTTCACTTGAATCATACCGTTTCCATGACAGATGTTTTCTTCTTCCAAAATGAGGTTAAATATTTCTGGTTTTAAAACAACAACAAAAAAAAGAATTATGACTTTGTCTGATCATTCCAGTGACAGCTTGCACGACCTCATGTGATAGAACTTCTTTCATCCCTTGTTTTTAAACTCTCACCTTTCTTTCTTTAAAATACTATCACAATGCCTCAGAATATACTTCATTTTCAATTTCTTGCTTTTGCTTCTTTTCTTTTCCTACATTTTAAAACACCATGTATGTATCTTTCTGGTGTCATAGCTAAGTGTAGCTTCTGCCATTAAATCCACACAGTATATTCAGTGTGGTGATGTAGCTGTGCTCTATCACTCATTCCCTGTTAGATCATCCACCTCTGCCTGTAGGCAATTCAAGATAAACCCTAACTACTGTAATAGGAAAGAATTTCTTTGCATGCTCTCTGCAAGCATGCTAAAGAAATGTATTGATTTTTAAATCAGAGAAAAAGACAGAAAAAAATAAACAATCATTTGCCCTGGGTATTTTACCCTCCTTCACCTTTGTGGTAGCACATAGACCTTCCTTTCCTATGATTTCAGGATAAAATCTAAGTTCCTTGGAAATCTAAGATGGGAGGAAGGGGGGAAGACTGCCAAAGACTGTTTGCCCTTCTCTAGGCGCAATTGCTGGACCATCAATTATTTATTATTAATTAAGCAGTGAATGTGCAGAAAACAGCATGAATACAGAAAAGACTCACAGGCAGTAGCCAGGACTGATCAGGTTTTCATTATTTTTCTTTATTTACAAAGATTTATAAAGCTTGATAAAGTTTCTCTCACCCCTCCCTTCTTTCCAGGCTCACCTTCACTTCTGACTTCTATCTCTCCTCTCAGGCAGCACAGAGGGATGAGGAATAGGGGTTGTGGTCACCCCAAAATACTTCATCTCAGCCACTCCTGCTCCAGTGTGGGGTTCCTCCCACAGGAACCAGCCCTTCATGAACTGCTCCAGCATGGGTCCTTTCCAGGGGGTGCAGTCCTCCAGGAAGGGACTGCTCCAGCACAGGTGCCCTGAGGGTCACAGGTCCTGCCAGAAGACCTGTGCCAGTGTGGGCTCCTCTCCATGGGCTGTCTGTGGCCTGCAGTCTCCTCCAGAGTTTGTGCATCTGCTGTGGCATGGGCTTTCCACTGGCTGCAGAGTGGATATCTGCTCCACCATGGTTCCTCATGGCCTGAGGGAGGGCAACTTACTTTCCTCTGGTCTTCTCCACAGGCTGCAAGGAATCTCTGCTCTGACACCTGGACCACCTCATCCACCTCCTTCTTCATATTGGTGTCTACAGAGTTGTTCCTCTCTTTTTCCCCTCACTCCTCTCTCACAGCTGCACCATAGCTTTTTTTACCCTTTCTTATAATTGCTATTACAGAGGCACCACCAGCAGCACTGATGGCCTCAGCTTTGAGCAGCAGCAGATTCACCTTGGAAAATCTGGAACTATCTCTGTGAGACATTGGGATAGCTCCTGATGTCGTCTCAGGGAAGCCACCCCTGCAACTTCCCCACTACCAAATCCTTGCCACATAAACCCAGTCTTACTTCTGTCTGATTACAAGACATTTGAGAAACTGTATCAGATTTCCATACATCATTTGCTAATGCTGCAGACAAAATATAACACAGTTACATAATTTACAGCAGCAGAGGGAGGACTGCAGGGATCATAAGTAATTCACACAAATAAAGATGTAGGGATAAGACAATTCCTGGGACCAAAGCTGATGAACTGCTCTTTTCTGTACTCTTTTGCCCTATTACAAAATGTAGTGGCACTGTAAGCTACATTCCGTATTTCACAAGCATTGTATTTTTTAACAGATAAACGCCCTCTCTCCTCAGAATAAAATAATGTCAGCAAAATTTGATCAGCAGTGGGGAATAGAACTATACAGACCTGAGTCTCTAGTCAGCCAAACCAAAGGTAGAAACTTCTGGAGGATAGAGAAATGGAGATGAGCTGTGGCTGTAATTATCTGAACTAATTCAAGAGAGTAGAGTGAGTACGACTCAGATAGATAAAAAAGATTATGTCAAGAACATGGATGGGTTCATTAGCTATTATCATAAAAAGAGGCATAACAGGGTTTTTTTGTACCTACTTACAGATGCTAGAGACAACAACAGTAGTAGATTCATGTTAGGAATATATAGATTCTGTTCTTCAAATTTTGACTTTTAAACTAATGCTATGGTAATGATTTTCATTTTAACTACAGCTCCAGTGGTAATTACTTATACCTACATTAAAGACGTCACTTAACTATACAGAAATAGTGATTTAAATATATCAGTGTCTTATTAAATAGACACTCAAACACTTTCATTTCATTTAGCTTGTTATTCAAAAAGAAGAAAATAAAAAGAATGATATTTATTCAATACAATGTGAAGAGTATTTGTGCTTAGTCATTAGCTGGTTGAAGACTGTACCCCAAGATACAATAATGCAGGTTTTCCTAACGGTATTAAATAAAGCTCTTCTCATTTCACCTACTAAGTCTCCCCTAAACAGCTGCCAAGTCTATTTATTCCTATGTTATCAACACCAAAATATCCCTTTCATTCATAATCACTGTAGTTGCCTCACTGCCATTCACTTAATGACATTAATGGTTTTCATTCTGTCTTTTGAAAGTCACAAATACAGAAACGACAGTATAAAATATCTACAGTACCTTATTTTCCTTTCACAAATTACATAGATCCAGTTTTGCTGCTTTCTACTTCTGCTCCTTTTGAAGATGATAGCTATACAGTGAAGATCTCAGCTAGAATCAGATCCAAGAGCGCTGCTGCCTATAGACTGTGTGTCACTCTCAGACCAAAATTTTGGGCCAGATCTGTAAGAACTAGTAAAGAGGTCTTTTAGATCAAAGCTTACCCTTTCAGTTTGGTAAATAACTAAAGTATTACATATCTTGGCACTATGCAGGTTTCACCCCACCAAGCACAGCTGTAGCTAAGGTGGATTTATCATAACACAAAAGGCTCATATGTGACTGTGGCTCCTAAACGTGATTCTTCACTAATTTCTCTCCACCAGTGCCACCCTGAAGAACACTGGCTGCAGCCACAGTTCTAACTTTCTCCTCTTGAAAATCAACAGATCAAATTCTACTGTTTTTCTTTCCAAGCAGAAGTTACAAAATTAACTCTCACAGAAGATACTATTCTTAAAAGACATATTAATTTGTTTTACAAAGCAAAAAAATAGAGAAAAAAAACCCCAGGAGTACCTCAAAACTGTAACCAACCAAGGATATACTCAACTAAGGACACGCTCAACTATGTTAAGGCTTTATTTGGCAGACAGATGGAACAAACAATAAGTGGACCACAGGAGTGTCAGAAATCTAGTGAACACAGAAGAATGCTGAACAGCTAAGCTATCAGGAGACTACACATTTTTTAATGTTTGCCCAAAGCAAAATATGATGCATTAAAGCCATTTCTGTATTGGCCTAACTATAACCTGTTGTTACAAACCTCAAAGGATGGAGATTGTACAACCTGAAATTCTTTGTGATTCTAAACATTAGGTATTTGTTCCTGAAAACAGCATTCTTTGCCACAACTCAAGCTTGTTATTTGTTACTTTCCCAGCAGACACAGAGAACAATTCTTTACTCTTTCTCACAAAAGCACTTCACATATTTGAGTGCTTTTCCCGTGTCTCCCCACTGTGCCTCTTTTTTAGGCAAAATATCCACTTAAAATTCAATATTTACTAGACGTTATGCTTTTTAGGTTTCTGATCACCCTTATTCATATTTTAAATTGTGGATGCCCAAAACTGGAGATGGTATTCAATGGAAACTGAGTAAAATAGGAATTATTTACTATCTTGCATATGGAAATGCTGGTTCTACATTCCATTTTGTTTTTTTTCTTCTTCCTCATCAGTCTACATCAGTAGCTAACATTCAGTTTGCTGTTCTTCTCTCAGGATTTTTTCCTAGTGTTCCCACACAGCTTACCATTCCCTGTCTCATATTTTGTAAATTCTTGGAACTCAGCAATATATCACACTTCTCAAAAATAATTTATTAATGTGATTGCTTCAGCCAGCTTCCTATATATCTTAGTGTGGAAACCATTAAGCTCATATAAGTTAAGGTTTGACTAATAAATAAAAACAATAAACTATCTAGTCCATCAATCGTCTGTGGGGCCAAAATATCTTTGACATGAAAGCTAGAACAGGTAGTCTGAATGCAGCATGTTTTACCACCATCACCCTGCTCACTGTCACGTAGAAGTACAGGAAATACTGTACTGCTGTTAACCTCTGCTGTCCTCAGGCCAAGAGCAGGTAAGAACAAACCAACTCAAAGAATAAGAAATTAAAATGATTTTCCCATCCCTTACAGCTTCAGATAAGCTCTGAAAATCACCTAGAATGCAAGATATTTCTGTGTTTTCTTGACATGTCTCCTTATGTCTCTTAACTCTTGCAGCTTTCAGTTTACTTCCTCTACTGCCCTCCCCCTGCCAAAAAAAAAAGAAAAAAAGTCAGATCTAGACTGCCAGAATCTCATACTCTGCAACAGCAGTGTAGCCTTTGACCAGAAAGACAACTAAAGAAAAGTCTTGCACAGTCCTGAGCTGCTACAAGTTTGCCAAATCTCTGAATAGGCACCTGTGTCATACTTACCTTTCTCTAGCAGCTTTATAAATATGGGTACAAGGAACAGATCATAGAATCATAGAATATGTTGACTTGAAAGGGACCCACAACTCCTGGCCCTGCACAGGACACCCCAAGAGTCACACCCTGTGCCCAAGAGCATTGTCCAAATACTTCTTGAACTCTGTCAGGCTTGGTGCTGTGACCACTTCCCTGGGGAGCTGTTCCAGTGCCCAAACACCCTCTGATATCCACCTTCTTCTGCTATCCAAACTAAACCTCCCCTGACACAACTTCAGGCCATTCCCTCAGGTCCTGTCACTGGTTACCACAGAGAAGTGATAAGTGCCTACCCCTCCACTTGCCTTCACAAGGAAGTTGTAGATTGCAATGAGGTCTCCCCTCAGTCTCCTCTTCTTCAGCCTGAACAGACCAAGTGACCTCAGTCACTCATTGTATGGTTTCCTCTCTTGACTCTTCACAATGCCCTGTTATCATTCTTACATTGTGGCACCCAGAACTGCACATAGTATTCAAGGTGAGGCTGCACCAATGCAAAGTGAAGCAGGACCATCACCTCCCCCAATTATCTAGCCATGCAGTGCACTGTTAACTTCCCTATTTTGTGCATTCATCTCATTTTTTTTTCTTTACAGACAGGGTCTGACTCAAAGAGTAGCAAAACCAGTAACCACGTCAATGTGTCCCAGTGAATTTTGTTATTTCTCTGACATTTAACAAAGAAGGTTACAAAAAAACCTGTCTGTAGCTTAAAAAGGTAGGAGAACAGAATTGCTAGAGTTTGTTTGTGCTGGTTTTGGCTGAGATAACATCAATTTTCCTCATAGTAGCTGGTATGGACTGTGTTTTAGATTTGTGCTGGAAGCAATGTTGATAATTCAGGGATGTGTTCATTATGGCTGAGCAGTGCTTGCACAGAGCCAAGACCTTTTCTGCTTCTCGCTCCACACCATCATTGAGGAGGCTGGGGGTGCCCAAGGATTTGGGAGGGGACACAGCTGGGACAGCTGACCCGAACGGACCAACAGGAAATTCCAGACCATATGGCATCATGCTCGGCATATAAACCTGGGGAAGAAGAAGGAAGGGAGGATATTCAAAGTAATGTTGTTTGTCTACCCAAGTCACTGTTACATGTGAGGAAGTCCTGCTTCTCTGGGGATGGGTGAACACCTGCCTGTCCATGGGAAGTTGTGAATAAATTCCTTGTTTTGCTTTGCTTGTATGTGTGGTTTTTCTTTACCTATTAAATTGTCTTTACCTCAACCCATGAGTTTTCTTGCTTTTACTCCTCCAGGTCTCCCCCCATGTCACCAGGGGAGGAGTGAGTGAGGGGCTGCGAGGGGCTTGGTTGCCAGCTGGGGTTAAGCCATGACAATGTGAATAAGAAGTCAGAAAATATTTCAGAACAGAACAGTTCAGCTTGCAGAGGCTTGCAGCAATCATCTAGTCCAACTGCCTAACCAGTTCAGGGCTGACCAAAAGTTAAAGCATGTTGTTAAGAGCATTGTCTAAAGGCCTCTAAAACACTGACAGGTTTGGGGCATCAATTGACTCTCTAGGAAGCTTGTTTCAGTGTTTCACTACTCTCTTAGTAAAGAAATGCTTCCTAATATCCAGTCTGAACCTTACCTGGTGCAGCTTTGAACCATACTCACACATCCTGCCACTGGATAACAGAGAGAAGAGCTCAGCACCTCTCCTTCCCCTTCTCAGAAAGCTGTAGAGAACAACGAGGTCACCCTTCAGCCTCCTTTTCACAAAGCCAGATGAGCCCCAAAGCCCTCAGCCACCCCTGACAGGATGGTGACTTCCAGCCCTTTCACCAGCTGTGTTGTCCTCCTCTGGCCACATTCTGCGTGTCCTTCTTAAGTGGTGGGTCACAGAACTGTGCTCAGCGCTCAAGATGAGGCCACATCAACACCAAATACAGTGGGATAATTCCCTCTTTAGCCCAGCTGGTCATGGTGTGTTTGATGCATCCCAAAATGAAGTTTGCTCTCTGGGCTGCCAGGACACTGCTGACTCCCACTGATATGCTGCCCCAGATCCAGCACCCCCAGATCCCTCTGTGCAGGGCAGCTCTCCAGCCACTCCTCTCACAATTCATACTTGTGCCCAGTGTGACTTTGTCCTAGGTTCAAAATCTGGCATTTGGACACGTTAAATTTATGATTAGAAAGGTACCAGATTAGACACCAAGAGTTAAAGCTGAGTATTAATACGATCCCTTCAGGTATAGAAAAATATCTCTCAGACCACATAGGCTGTTGGAATGAACAGCCCATAAGGCTACTCACATCAAATAGTTTATTAATAAAAAATAAGATATTAAATTTGGCATTTGAAACGATGTTCCAAGAAAATTTTGCATGGTATCCAACTCCTCCCAGCAGAAGACTAAACATGGGAATTACAGATCTTTAATATAAACACTTGTTCCTGTTCTACAGCTTAAATGAGCGTTCCTCCATTCACCAATGATGGTATTCCTATTGCTTTAAGAGGTTTATAACACCACCAGATTACAAAAAGTCTAATCAATGCAAGGATGTGGAAGGAAGCTTGATCTTCATTTTACTAGTTCATAATTTGCTGAAATTAAAAAAAGAGCAGGGAAGGAGCCTTGTACGTTGTCAGAGACTGAAATACTGTAGTTTATGCCTTAAAACATTTTCATGAAGGACTTTTAAAACTGTATTACAAAAGCTGCAGCACCCTGAATGGGGCTCTGAGAGGCCCTGGACCTTCTTGCTGATGAAAAGATAAAGGGGCTGGGGACATTCACAACACATAAGCTTAACACCTCCAAGGTGGGGACCGCAGCCCCAGGGCTATCAGCTGCCAGGCTCGCACAGACCCTCGCAGCAAAGGGTGGGGGAAGAAAGGCTTTGGGTGTGTGCTGGAAAAGCCTCTGGTGAGAGGCGCAGTGACCGCCCATCCTCCGCTGTGCAGAGGAGCCCAGCTGAGAGGGACCCTTCACCCAGGGGGGGAAGTTTATCCACAGCAGAGGGGGTGACATGGCCCATCCAAGGACCCCTCAAAGGGGTCCGCAGACCCTGCACCGGAGCACCAGAGATGGTGCAACAGACCCTCAGTNCTCAGTGCTGCAAGGCACAGTGTGTCAAGCTGGCCCCTGCAAGGAAGGCACGGGGGTGTTCCCACCTGCCCAAAGCGTATATTAATCCATGAGATCCAGTACTCTTCGGGGTGTGGTGGCGTGCCATGGCGTGTGGCTGCGTGTGGCCATGTGACCACGGTGACAGGGGACCCTCACCACCAGGAGATCAGATGGAGGGGAGCAACGAGACATCGCTGGGACCCCTGGATGGGTGATATGCTTCCACCTAACCCCTGTCACTCTCTCCCTGTCTCCCCCCACCCCCCACGCGCACTTCTATCTCCTTCTTTCTTTCTTTTCTCTTTCCTCCTCTTTGCCTCTTTTTACTATTAAATAAAATACATCCTTTTTTTTTTGGCAACAACATCTAACCTCGTTTGGTTCTAATCTCGTTTTCAGGCATATTTTGAACCTTCTAAGTTCCTTCTGGTTTATGCACAGAGACTTAGTTTTCTTTGCTCTTCTGGGTTTAAAACCAGATCGCAACATACGTGCCTGATTTTACTAGCCAAAATTTGAAAGGAAATTGATGTTCTTCCAAGACTAAATACAAGACCTCGAGAGATGTCTTTTGGCATCTACTGGTGTAGGAAGAGATGGGATGGAGTTGAGTTACAGGCTGTAGAACAAAGGAGCACATGGCGGCACAGAGAGGTTTGTCTCTGCCGGACCCTGGGGGGAGGAGGTGTCACACGGCAGAGCCCTACAGAGAGGAGCTGCCGGAAGCTGACAGACGGGTGAACAGCGCATGATCACCCCATAGAAGGACATTCTGAAAGTGTGTCGCTGATGTGGCAGCATGGGATAGGTCAGGTAGTGAGTATTGCCACATAAGGAAATCCTGTGCCTTGAAGAAGTGTATAAAACCAGCTCGTTTCTTTGAATAAACGATTCAGATTCCCTGCCGGTCTGGGTCCGTGTCTCAATCGCTACAAATGGTGCCCTGCATCAGGGACTAGAGCTGTAGGTGAGCCACAGAGGACATGAGGGCTGGACCGTCCTCATCGGACCCAGCAAAGTCTGTGTTTCTATCACCGACATATTGGTACCATACTTTACCCAGTCTCTGCAGGGAAAAAGACCTTTTTGCCCAGAGTACAAGATACATGGTCCAAATGAAAGGGAATAAACCCACAAATAAACAAAAAAAACTATGAAAAAATCCTGGTTCATTTTAATTGTTTGGAAAGTTTTGGTAGTATCTCTTGGGTAGCCTTGATGCAGGACAAATGAAGGGTCAGTCACGAGCTCTGTAGGTCACTACTACAAGCATGTAGTACATGTCATTATCTTGGTGTCCCATAGAAACCACCAAGGGTTGTCCACAACCAAAGATATTCCTTTGGGATGCAAAGGACCATATCTGATGTTCAAAGCTGAATACCAACCGATGCATGTAGGACCAGTAGAGAGAAACAAAAGATGTACTGGTACTGGAAGTGCAGTAATCTGCTGGGGATCAGAATCTTTATTTTGTAAGAGTAAAATCTCCAAGAAAGTACTAGGCAAATGTCTTTTTACTTACTTGTTAAATCAAACACCTGGCTTAGGAGAACACTTAACAGCCTGTAATTCATAGTCCCAAGTTACAACACCACCTGTGAGGGCTGCACTTGCCCTGTGTCACAAGAATGAACTGCCTTTTTTTTCCCCTTCTTTTTACTATTGTTATTCTATTGAAGTTGGATTTTCCAGAAGTCACTAGTGGACTTCTATGTAAGATGAAAACAAAATAGGAAAACTAACTCCCTGCTTATCTTCAGTGTAACTCTCAAAATCTTCACTGTGACAGAAGAGTACATTATCAACATTGAAATGCAAATTTTCAGGAGAAGAAACCATAAGCTTTAGATTTCACCAAATTTATTTAATGTTTTTCTTTGGAAATCTCTTTCTTGCCTCAAATCCATGTAAAAGCAATCATTTCTCTCAAAATATCTGGAATAGATACACTAAGAGGCACCTTAATCCAGTCTACTAAGTTACAACTTTTGCAGGAGACATCAGTCTCAGAGTTACATTTTGTCAAGTGCTCATGAATTCCCCACCTGCACACCAGCTCAGATGACAGCCCCTTTGGCTTCCAGATATGCCAAACATAGATGGCTGTTTTGCAGGGTTTGGGAGAGGGCTGCCCAGATATCAGTTAACCATAATGAAGACCAGGTCTCTGGCTGCCAAACTACCTTCAAACATAAGATCTGCAACCTTTTTTCTAGGATGTTTTTCAGGGAGACGGTATCACAAGAAGTAAGACTATCATATCTGTTGGCTCTGGCACATCCCTGGGACTCTAAAAGACAGCTACTAGGACAATTGAAAATAATTCTTGTCAAGGATAATGTAGGTATTACAGGATTTTGCAACCAGAATAAGCATTTTGGGTAATATGGGAAACTGATTACAGCTGGTTAAGGATACAGGTCAAGCTAATGATTTTGGGGTAAAATCTCCTGGAGTGGGTCACATTCAGCTGCTGGAATAGCTTCAAAGGACTCCATTGAGAGTATCTCCTAAAAAGTGCAAAAGTGCCACAATGGGAGCTGAGCCCAGGAAATCCCATTTGTAGAGATGCCATAGCCTTCAGCAAGCCAGAATACCAGGCAACCTGCAGGCACGCTGCAAATCCTGGCTCATCTAATTAAAAAGACGAGACGATCACTCAGTGTGTGCAAGTGAAACTGTTCTTGCATCTCTTTTCTGGCACATTATTCTAAATCAAAATTTATCACAACTGTTCAAGAATCTTTGGAAAGCATTGCTTTTTCCAGGTTCTAGATATTGGAAAGTTCTGTTTGAACAACAGAGTGCATGCCTGTGTCACTACCCTGGAAGAGCCTACAGCTTCAATAAAGGCAGGTTAACTACAGGTTTTGAGAGTGAGACACAAGCAATAAATAGGTCATTCTGCTCGCCTTTGCACCCTGAGGAATCAAATATGCCTGTTGCACAGTAGGTTCTGATAGAATCAGCAACGACCTGTTAGATGGAAACAGGCAAAAACCTAATGTAGCTTTGCTGTAACAAAAACATGGCACATCACCGAAGATCGGGAAAACATTGTTATAGGATAATTGAATTGACCCTTGATAGCCATCCTCCTTCTGTTGAGAGAGACAGTGTCAGAGCAGTGTTCTTTTTCTAAGACAAAAAATTAAAATCAGCATTTGAAAACTAAAGAATGTAACAAAAGAAAAAGGATTTTTCCAAATCTTTATAATCAGAATGCTACAGTTTGTGTCACAAACTTTTCAAGACACCAATCAAACCAAAAGCTAAATGTAAAATAAATAAAAATCAAGCACCAGACAACTAAAACAGAAGGAAATTGACTCTTATCAATACTTTGAAATTCCAAATTCATCAAGAAATGATAAAACTACTGCTGCAATTATCTAAATACATGAAAAGAATATTTCTACAAGCAGATAAATGCAGCATTCTTGGGTTTATTTTGCCTGAGAGAAGAAATCAAAATCTGATCAATAAGAAGTCTTGATCAGCTTTATTTATGAGCAGCTTGGAGCATCCATACACAAGTCAGATGTTGGAATACATTTTCTGAAGCCTTGAGAAAAAATAAAAATTAAAAATAAAGTCACCAAGCTGTATAGAGAAGACTAAACCAACATTTTTCCTCCATTTGCGCTAACTTGCAGTTCCTTCTGCCTGTTAACAAAATGAATTTTGTTAGTTGGTTACTTTGTACACAACAGTAAAGTGCAACACTTTTCCTTTTTTCAGGATTTTTTGAAAAATTTATTTCACTGGCTAAGAATAAGTAAAAAAAAACAAGGATCAATTTATTTAAGATCTTTCACATAGGTCTGCTGGGAGGCACAGTCAGCAGCTCAGAAGTGAAGTCAGGAAGGATGTCATTGCCCTTGGGTAGCCAGCATTCATCACAGCAGGCAGCCTTTATTGTCCAACATGCTATAATAGTTTCTCAGTAGGGAAGGCAGCACGTAGTAGCATGATGACGTGCAAGATAATGCCTAAAAACACAAAACTGTTTGACAGGGTCTGTTAGGAATGTTTACAGTGGCAGTGAAGGGAAGAAAGGCAGAAGAGGTAGAATGACCTAGTTCTCTTTTTACTCATGAACACTGGTAAACATTTTTCATTGCGTATCATGTTCAGGGAACCAAAATAAGTTTCCTTCCATTATGTGGTTTTTATTTGGTCATTGCTTGATTACCTGTCTTCTGCAGTTCTCTCCTTAACTCTGCCATTTATGACATCTTGTTTTCCCAAAACAGAAACTGAATATAAGCAGGAAACAATTAGGTCTTTAACGCAGTACAAACTGCTTCCTAGTTCCTTATATGATAGGCAGATCAATCATCACTGTCAATGAATATATTTTACTTACTCAAAATGGCTGGAGAAGCTGAACTGAAGTCACAGAATCATAGAATGGTTTGTGTTAGAAAGGACTTTAGATCAACTAGTTCCAATCCCACTGCCATATGCAGGGAGACCTCCCACCAGACCAGGATGCTCAATGCCCCATCCAACCTGACCTTAACACTTCCAGCGACGGGGCATCCACAACTTCTCTGGGCAAATTTTTCTGATGCCTTACCATCCTCACAGAAAAGAATTTCTTCTTTATCTAATCTACTCTTTTTCAGTTTAAAGACACTGAAGTCAGTCATGGTCATTAGAATTAGCTGAGGAAAAAAGAAAACAAAAAGGTTTACAGCCAATAATTTTATATAGAAAAATGGGTAATTCAGATCCAAAAACTTTCTATGAATATTGGGCCACAGTATAGCATGTTAAGCCAAACTGCAACTCACTGCAAATTTACCATTAGAGACACTAAAAAGGTACGAGTATTTGTGCACACACCTGCACGTGAGTGAAAAAGGTATTGCTTTGCAAGATGGCCATTCCCCTGTTTCTCAGTAAGTCTCTTTCAGATTACCTTGAATCAGATTTTGAAACTCTGTTTACAGATTTCCTCCTAATTAAGCAGTTCCACTCACCTCAATGAACTCAGTTGTTATTTAGTGTGAATTAAAAAGGCAGCAGTTGGCATTCTACCACACTGCGTAACGACAGATTTAGTGAAGGACTAGAACACCTGAAGGCAAGATCCAAAGTACCTTCCAGAAGCCTGTCAGCTTTTCTCGTGATGCAAGGCTACACTGATACCAGGGATGCAAGAGGCATGAAGCCAAGATAGCGAGTAGGTGTGACAGATGCTTCAGTCTGGTACTGAGCTACTCAATTATGCTTCACAGAGTATCTGTCCACTAATTGCAAGACACAGTGTGCCAGGACATGATGTGCTGCACGCCACCTTCGCAGTGGTGCAATGTTCTCCAGTAACAGAGCCCACTCCTACTTTGGGAAGGTGCGGGAGTCCATTAAGCGTATGGAAATACAGCAGCTCCTGCAAGACTTTGGGAGACTTCACAAATCAATGAATATAAAAGCAATTAAAAGTTCTTCCGATAAAGATGTTGCTTAGCCATGTGCTGTTTGATCAGCTTCAGGTATATTTTTGGTTTAAAAAAAGAAGCCAGAGTAAATAGATTACTTTTCTATTAGTGGTGGGAATTGGCTACAGCCAGCACTTCTGAATAATTCACAGTGTCTAGGTACTTGTTTCTGGATTTGATGTTTTTAAATCATGAGGTAAAAAGGTCATGTAAAAGGAAAACGAGTTGCTACAGAGCAGTAGTTAGATCCACAGTCACCATTACACTATTACTCTGCAGCTAGGATTAATGGATCAACTGCTGATACTCTGAATGCCCATGCAATATGAAAAGCCCTCCAGGGACCCAACTTCCCATATAAAATGCAACAGGAATACCACCACCCCACTGCCAAACTAAAGCACCACTGACACAACAATAGATATGCTTGACAGGGCATAAACTGGGTTGAAGAAAACGCAAAAAATGCGTAGTCTTTGTGAAATCTGGCCCTATTTTCTTGATAAAATTGCAACAGTATTACCCAATCTGACACCTTTTTGGTTGGTTTAATCTTAAAAAGAAAAAGGCGTGCAAGCAAACTTCCAAGGATGAGATGTCTCTGAGATTCCCACTAAGCAACTTCTGCTTTCGGTGTGAGAAATGGAAGATACAAGCCACTGGATTACTATTTTACATGCCATAGCAGTAATATTTTTTTATTAATTTTAATTCCTTTCAAGTACCTTATTAGAAAACAAACCTACTTGATGTTTCTTCAGTCTTGCAGATGTTTTGCTTTCATGCAATTATACTATAGTCATATTGCCTCTCAAGACAGTTTCTACTGAGAAACCCAATTAACACTCAGCACTTTAAAGAGGTAGAATTTAAGAGTTTGGTGTTCACCTTTTTTTAGCCAGCTAAATGGCAAGCATGATTTATTTTGCATAATAAAAACAAGAATAAAAAAAGTAATAGAAAAAGACAACACGTCCAGCAGTAGAACACTTAAATACAGCTTGTTATTAATCAATTTATTTCATACAGTGGTTTCTAAGCAGCACAAGTGTATGTGTACTGTGAGTCCATAACAATAATGGGAGTGAAAAACTGGACACTCTAATTCTTAAAGGATGCCGATCACTGAGGATTAAAAGCATTGCATAAGAACTTGAAAACGGCACTAGGCCCTCAGCAATGGGATAATGCAGTTATTTGAGAAGTCTATGGCAGAAAGCTCTGGCTTCCACTTTTATCTGTGCAATTTAGGTAATGTGGAAAATGTATTATGTTTTTCTGATGCTATAGTGATGAAGCACATCCAGAACGAGCAAGGTCAACAACTGTATCTGTTTACAAACAGTCAGATTACAAATCTGCTAACTTGCATCCCAAAAGCTCCTTACTAAGTCAGATTAACGTGGAGTTTCTGTTTCTCATCCTGACATAGCTAAACAACATAGCCCAAATGGCTCCCTGTTTTCAACACTGTAAACTTCACTAAGAGCCACCTGACTATTTCCTGAGTTTACAATAGAATGTGTACAATATTTCCAAAAAGCTATATAGGAATCACAACTCATCTATCCAGGTAAATCAACTGTAATCTCATCTGTTGGCAAAATGGATTTCCAAAGGTTGAAAAAGTAGTTACTATATTTTATCAATAACTTAGGTCTTCAGCACATATATGTATGCAAACCAGAATTAAAAACTCTTTGGCCACCAATGAATGAACAGAATCACCATGTTTAAATGTTTAAATTTAGTGGGCCACATACCCCACTTATGGAGGTTTATGGAGATTTTAATTTTAAGTCGTGCAGGACTAAGTATATGTGGCAAATTACAGTGAGACAAGCAGATTGCCTGGATTGCCCTGTCTGTCACCCTACCAAAAGGTACTACAATGGGCCTGCCCTTTTGGGAAGCAGTACTATTGTTTGGAAGCACATTTGCTTCCATCAGAAATCCCATTTTGCAGTGAATGCTGTTTTTCACAGCTCTAAATATAGTTTTTAGAACTGACATCCTTCCTTTCACTAAGATTACATTAAGGGTGCAGAAGATGGTAGAAATTGAAGACTCAATATTACACATAAATAGAACTTAAGAAAAATGTTAGTTTACATATTCTGCTTTTTAATAAACTAAATATTAATTACTCTAAGCCCTTAGTCTACTCCTGGGTTAGAGAATGCAAACCATCATTGTTCAAGACATGCTGGTTTATGAATACACAAACATACACAGGAGAGAAAATAGAAATGAACGAGTATCAGTACATATGTTTAAGAAGATGAACTCCAGGTGAATAAAGTGGCCCAGATGGGAAGCGATGGTGGCAGAAACATGCCCTGGGTCCACACCTTCTCCCAGAGGTGCCTCCTAGCAGGCATCCCTGCCAGAAATTAGAGTTTCCCAAAGGAGGGTGGGCAAAATCTGGAAAATAGGAGGATTGTACAGCAGGAGCACACTCCCATAAGACTGTGAGGAAAGAGGGCAAGTCACTCACAGAGTTTACTGAGTATCAGGTTTTGTCTGTGATTAGGCTTATCTTTAAAACGATTACATTTTTATTCGCTGCCATACATCTGTGACCTAACTATTGTATTTTGCAGCAGCCAAATGCAGGCAAAGGTTAAAAGAGATCATTCTTTCTGCAAAAATAGTCCTATATTATATTTTCTTATTTTTTTTTTTTTTCCCCCTAAGCAGTTTACAAAGGAAAATCAAATCTAAAATTAAAAACTGCAACACATGAGACTCTCCAAGATGCTGCTGAGGAACTTCTCTTTTTGCCTTATCTCAATGCTACATTTTTCCCTAGTTTTCTTCGCAATACAAAAGGATGCTGCTGGGCTTCTTTTTGTTAATTAGAAATAAGATCTCAAGACCTATCTAGCAACTGCAGAAGAAACTATTCCCTCCATGAATACTTCACACTGATCCTCCATGATATGACAGGAATTTTAAATATTGTAAAAAATTGCTCACAAAAGGCTGACTCTAAATTACCAACTTTCAATTGCATATGGAAGAATGACACAATACTTCATCTGACAGCTAAAATGCAATTTAAAAAAATAATTAAACCTTCTCATGCAAATTAAACTATAATTTCCAAGTAGTATGTGCACTAGAACCTAAAGAATTTCCAAGAAATCTAGGTCAAAGCAATTTTATATTTGACTTTCTGAAATAAAAAAAAAGTTCAGAAAATAGATGAATCCGCATGAAAATTAACATGTTTGAGAGAGAGCCAAAGTCATAGACAACACAGATCAAATAGGACATGAAACACTCTGAAACTGTATGTACACACCTAAATATACTAAAAAAGATTTCCAAAGGAGTCACTCTTTATTTAACATGCCATTGGTCAAAGCAGTCCCAGTTCAAAACAAATAACTTGAAAACAAGCTGCACCAGAAAAACAGTTTGGATTAATATCTTCTCCAGACGGAGTTTTCAGCTTAATGAATAACAAGTAGCATGAAATCTTGCTGCCAAAATTATACCCACTCCATTCTGAACAGAGGAGGAAGAACAGAGCTGAATACAACACTTTAGGTTGCACTAACCACCCTAAATGCATGCTCCTTCTAAAACAGTCTTTATCCTAAGTCCTTGAAAGGACATGTATGATGAATGACTCAAGATATTAACATCAGACCATTCACTAAAACACAGACTACAGAAATTTGAAGGACATGTGGTATGACAAGGCCAGAGTTGGATAAAAAAACCCTATGAAACTTACTAACAAAAGCCTGTAAAATAATTTCAGTGCTTATCCTGTACATAGAAATTTACTTCACTCAAATAGAAACAGCAGACCGATTTCACAGCAGGGAGCTTCTTGACTCATAAAGCTGAGGTCATAAAGTCACTCTCAAGAAGAAATTAAACTATAAAGCAAAATAAAATTCACCACTCCAGTAATGAAAAAGCACACAGGTTTACTTTGTCAAATGAGAGATATTGTAGAAAATATATGAATCACATTGACAAGGAAGTAATTGGGTAAAAACTACAGCACTTTCAAAAGTAGGAGGCGTAAAATTCACATTTAGATACTCATGAAATTTAACACCACAACTCAAGCAACTTAAAAGCAGGTTATATCAATTCTAAAAGGATCTCATTGGAAAAATATTGTAAAAATTGTAAAATATCTCATTGGAAAAATGCTCAGTTTGTTAACATGCTTCTAACATCTAGTTTTGTGGCCAAACACCTAAGAATGATTCTTTGCTTTTAGTTTTCCTATAACATGTACACAAACAAAAAAGAAGTTAAAGGGTTGAATTGAGTTACCCATACTGCCATATACAAAACATAACAACAAAAGATGCCATTTTCAAACTTAACCTGAAAAATAAAGACCCGGTATTTGTGAGGGCTGAATTTAAGAAAATAAGGTAGTATGTCAAGTAATTAGTGTCATCCATGGATAGAAAGATAGACACCTTCATTGGGAAATTCAAGAGCAGAATTCAAATTTAGTTATGCAGAATTAAATGATGGAGCCTGGAGAGATTGGGCCTTATGCATACTGTGCTCTGGCATGCAGCTTTCTGTCTGATTTCAACAGTCATCACCACACACAGCTCTTAGTGGCTTCAGTAAAGGCCCAAGTACTTTTGAACTTCCAAAAACTAGTAAGAATTTAGCATTGCAGAAAATCATGTCTAGCAATGATTGAAATTAATTTTATTTAGGAACAGCTAAGACCCAAGATCTAGAACTGCAAAAAATATCAGCACAGACATTACACTGCTTTTTAATTACCTTAGCATTGAAACAGAGTAGTCAAAAATATGAACCTTTTATTGTGATACTTCTTTTGTTTTCTGGCCAATTACATTTTGAGGCATAAGACAGGAGCCACAAGCACCACAAATACTCTAAAGTCATTATGTTTTGCTTTTATCACTAGGAACGCTACAAATGCTACCAATACTGTAGTTTTCTTATTTTGAAGATAAATTGATGCCATGACAATTAAGTTCTGTTGAAGCCCTAGTTTCCACTAAAAATTCAAAAGAGAAACAATCTAATTATTTTGATTTTTCAGAGAACCTTGAAATTATGAACTGCTACTATTGCTTTCTGAACCTTTACCAATCAAGTTGTTTAAGAACATTCCTTAAAAATTACTTGGGACTGAAAACAGCATGGAAACAGAGAAGGGACTGAAAAAACTTTGATGCATTCAGAAGTATTTGCATTATAAAATTAAAGTGCAAAAGTGCTGAATGACAGCAAATGGTAATTGAAAAGACAGATCTCAGATAGAGAAGCCTCATGAGAAAATACAATGAAAATGGCAAGTACTTCAATTTTAAGATGGATTTGCAATCGTCTATTTGTGAGTGTTGATAATACCTTAAAATCAATAAGACAGAAGTGAAACATATGGTGCCTGTATTCAAGTCTCCATTTGCAGAGTTTTAAGGTTTATAAATGCTCACATGGGACATTTCAACTACAATACAGAAGAAGAAAATTGGACCTAGTTATGCCTTTGTAATAAGGTTAATTATACAGTTAATCTTTTTCTAATTAAAACTTAGAATTGCTTTTAAAATTTTTCCTATTCTTTTTCCTAAGAAACATATATTTAGTTGCTTCTTAATGGCCTAACTCTTTTTTTGCAAGTCATTATTAATATGAAAACCATCAAAAAGATTAAGTAATGCCTTATTTTTTAATATTACATTCAACTCTATATGCAATGATACCAATAATAACAATGCTGCTTCTACTAAAATGACACTGCACATTCATTCCACTGTTTAGAAGTCTGATTTTTAGGATGATAAGACTAGAATTGAAATCAGGATTGAGCAGAGACATCACATATCACCTACCAAATTTTTCACAGACCACTGAATAAAGGCCAGAAACCTGCCTGCTTTAAGAGGCTGTTCTCGGCAGGTTAAAACAGGAGGTGACCAATATGGGAACCCCCTAGATCTCATTAGCTGAGGAGGAAGGAGTTTTTATGTACTCTTGCAGTTCCAGGTGGAAGTCCGAAGGAAAGCCTACATGTGCGTCATCCTCAAGCTTAGAATTGTTCTTTTTTTAGCCAAATGGGCTTATCTTATTACCCTTCTTAGCTGTGATGTCCACATATAACCTGAGAACTGCATCATCCCAAAAAGTACAGGCAGCACACAGGAAACAGCCAATCCAGACACTCTTGTGCCTTGCAAATGCTTAATTGGACACTGTTGTTAGCTCAGCTTTGTACATCTTGTTAATGTAAAATCATACTGCTTCCTTTCTCTTAATTCAGGTTAAATTGATACACTGTAATAATTAAGCCCATGTCTATGAGTTTGAAAAACTCATACGGCTTTGTTGAACTACAGTGGAAGTCACTACTCTTTCTGCCTGGCTGCATGCACACACCAGTTTTTCACCAACAGCTGATGATTCAGGCTGTCCATATTTGTGCATAAATAGTTTCCTCTATTCTGTTTCAGGTATTATACTGTGGCTATTACAAGCAGTTTTCACTTAATTTCTGACTGTCTGCATTAGACATTTTTTCCAGCAATATTCAACTGTGGCACTTGCAAAGCAATTCAGGGCATAAGACAAGCGAGACTGACAGAGCACATTCTTACCAAAATTACTTCACCACCATTCCAACAGAACATAGGAGGGCACAAATTACCTTCCACTCACTGCAAATGCAGGCACATAATGGGGGTGCTGGAGAACAACAGAGCCCTCTGACAGAAACCAAACACTATCACATAATTGAAATAGAATTTCAACACTTGTCAGTGGTTATTTATTTAATGTTGGTGCAGGCTTACAAATTCTCCATTCATGTAGAAAACTCAGTACCACTACTATAGCCTCATAAGTAAGAGGTGGAGCTGCCTGCACCAAAATAATTACAACAGCTTCTGAGTCACAGACAAAAATCTGGCCCATGCTGATACATTATGCAGAGCATCTACAAAAATGACTGTGCTGATAGCATTAAATAAGAGCTATGACCATGGAATGGGAAATGTCATTATTGATTCCACAATACTAAATTTATCCTTCATACAACAAATATAGGGACATGAAAAAATGAACACCTTAAAAAGATAATGAGAAATTTAACAACAAAAGATTCTACTGTCTATTCGTTTTTATTCAGGTCACCCAGTATATAAGCCAATGTCAACCAAAAAGATTTGAACTGTGAACTACAATGTTTCAAGGTCATTCCTTTCCAAACATAAACAGGATTTTAGCAGGAATCAAATTAATTGGAAGAGAATGAAGGGGATTTTGCTCTGTTCCTGTAATCTCTTTGTTTTACTGGCAAGCACAGTAGAGCTACTTGTAATTTTCAAAACAAAAGAGTTACACAAAATACGATTGTATAAAAAACTTGTGCAAATAATTTTCCTTGCCACATCTGGCTGGACACTGCAAAGAACAAAAATGAGGCATTTGTTCCTATCTATCCTACAATTAAAATACTCAAGGGTTTATATCACAGAATGAGTTCTCTCTTACAGTGTCCTCTGACCACACCACCAACAGCAATATGGTTTGCAGCCATTCTGTCCATTGGGGTGAACAACATTTAGATACCACTCACACATAAAAAAAAATCATAAAATCAGTGGTGGTGCACCAGAAAAAGCCTTACATGCTTTTAAAACTGATTAAGAAAAAACTACAAATTCATACTCTCAGTAGCATGCATATCCAGTTCATGGCAGCTTAGTTCTACCAGCTAGCCAGAAGGTAGAGGACAAAAAATACACGGACTTAATTATATTAAATATATAAATATAAACATGTAATGGTTGCTTGTCTATTGACGAACAGAAGGTAGGAATATTCTCCACACATGGCTCAAAGCTGTTAGCAATGCACTATCTGACCCTTCACTAACACATGGGAAGAACCTATCTTTCACTACTTGTTGATTTGTAGATCTGCTTAAGGGAAAATTATCCAGCATCTTCCATATGTTAAAATAAAATTAGTCAAAGTCTGTTCCTGTCCTAGACTCTAGAGCCTGATGAAGTAGCTCTTTAAGGGAAGGGTTAAACTTCTTTGTTTTACTGAGGAACTACGGTTGCTGTGTACAGTTTCATTGGGTTTAGGTCATAAATTCATAGTAAAAACTAACATTAATATCTGTTGGTAGGAAAGATCAGAACTAGAACTTCCAAATATAGATAACATGGAAGAAGAAAAAAAATATAAGTTTAGGCATGAATTTCAATGTAGTAGTACTCTGAAAGAGACTACGCCATAGCTTCTGCAATCTCCTGCCTCAAGCTCTATTAGTTAATACCTTAATTTAAGGTTGAAATTAAACATTGTTCTTGTAGCTCATCTTTAACCAACCATTCTCAAGTCATTTTATGTGACTAGGCTCATAACCATTCTTAAAGCATTCCCCTAGTGGTCTCACATTAACCACTTCTTTGCATCAGCATTTAAAAAAAAAAAGCAAAAATTAGTGTAGGCTATTAGCCATAGTAAAACTGTACCCATAATGACTAAAGATTCAAGAAAGTTAAAGTATGCAGAGGCAAGCTAGATGATTTGGGGTAGGCAGGGAGAAGTTTTGAGCCAAATGGTCACCTCAGATCCAGCACCAGGCTTCATAATTAGGAGTCGTGCACTCTCACAAATGCATTAAATCATTATTACATTGTATAAATGTAAATGCTCGTTTGCACAGAGTCAAACTTTTCTTCATACAAAGTGATGCATATATTTTATCCATCAATACCAGTATTTTCTCTTCAACATCAAGAGCCTAGTTTAGACAATATCGAAACTAGTAGAACAAAAAATTACTGTTTTAAAGAACAGAAACTTTTCTGAACGTCACATGCTAAGGAACAATCAATACAATACGACAGTAATCTTGTCTTAGCTCTGATGATTTACCAGCCAAATGAAGAAGACTTGCCTATGTTCCTCCTAACAGCTCTTGCACAAGGCAATAGGTGTGTGTTTGGAGAAATCTTAGGTTATAATTTGACATATTCCTTCAGGAATAATGTTGCATTTCTAATCCACAATCAAGAAATGGATGATAAGCTTGTTTCCTTTGGAGAAAATACTATCATTTTATCTTTCTTTACCTGTGAGGAGGTATGATTAACAATGCACCAAGAACAGACTGGAAGATGTAATAAGATTGTCTTTCAAGTCAGCCAGCTACATGTATCTTAAGCATAAACACATTTGCTGGATTCAGATGTCCTACAGCTCAGAGTTGGTCATAATCAATCATTTATCACAATTCAGTTTTTATTAAATGGGAATCTTCCTAAACAAAGACACATGACAAAATACTAGTGGTTTAAAATTGCAACAGTCCAGAACTCCAAACAAACATGAGTAATTTAATCTTGGCATGGAAACTGAATGCTTGATGCACCGAAATTTGCATTGCACCACTGGGTAAGCACTGTGGTATAAAATGTCAGGTACAAGCATCTAGAACACTACAAGCTGCTTACCCCAGCTTCACTGCCCCACACCATATCAGTCTGTATTTCTGTAGATTGGCACAACTTATATTCATTTATCCCCACTTTTTTCAGACTACTCTTCGAAGTCCTTCTAATAATCATCATAGAATGGTTCATGTTGAAAGGGACCTTAAAGATTATCTAGTTCCAACCTCCCTGCCATGGGCAGGGGCACCTTCCACTAGACCAGGTTGCTCAAAGCCCCATCCAACATTGCCTTGGACACTTCCAGGGATGGGGCATCCACAGCTTCTCTGGGCAATCTGTGTCAGTGTTTCAACACCCACTTAACATGAAGTGACCTAACTCGTAGGTATTAAAGCATATTGGTGACTGCTTTCGCCCTCACACAGGTATAAAACTGGCTCATTTTGGCAAATGTGAATTAATACAACTGGAAAATATTTACAGAGCTTTGGAAAATAGAGTTATTGTGCTTTTCATAGGAAATTATTTAAAAGAAAATCCTCCTATTATCTAAAGATCTACTGGCTTACATAGAGGTAAGCATTTGGAAAACTAAACCCAGAAAAATTATTTACAACATGACTATTTCAAAAAAGTGGAATAAATAAAGGAATTTCTTTAAAGGTTTTTTTTTTCCTTATTCTTCTTCCTTTTGGCTTCACTCAGCAACAGAGACAGGTACTTTTGCAATAGTGAGTTGTAATTAAAATAACTGCAAAGGGGAAGTAGAAAACAGGATGCAATTAGCAGTCACAGGAAT
This sequence comes from Eulacestoma nigropectus, assembly GCA_013397775.1. Taxonomy (NCBI): domain Eukaryota; kingdom Metazoa; phylum Chordata; class Aves; order Passeriformes; genus Eulacestoma; species Eulacestoma nigropectus. The sequence continues at coordinate 248,604 of VZTE01004279.1, forward strand.
TTAGAGATCATGGAGATGGAACAATTTCCTTCCCATCAGTGACAACTTCCATATTTCCTCAAGATTTCCTTTATTTCAGCTGAAGAAAGCCCCATGGGTTCCAACCACCGTTCTCTTATGTTCCCCAAAGAAGGTGACACAAGATGACATATCAGTTCATGTGGAGAATTCATTTTTACTGCCCATTGCCACAAAATCTTACAAAGCCTCTGCCTTTGGGTGGGGACCTGAGAAATAGAAGTGGTTAGACTGAGGGCAGACTGGGACAAACAGTAACAAGTTTGCATTCTGCCTGTGCTACAGTTTCACCACGTCTCACTCACAGGATCCTGAAATGTGGGGAAAGCAGAGGTAAAGGAATTTGGGGAAAATACATATGGGAAGGTGATGTATTCTTTTCTGGGTGTTTCTCAATATGACTATATTTGCAGTACCTTCCCTTTAAAGCTTCAGTGAGGTCAAGCCTTATATCTAGCTGTAACCTAAGGCTTGCTCAAAACTTCCTTCAACACTTACTGCAACATTTGTGACAGAACTGCAGGGAGACAATTTGTTTTTCGCCGTGCCACAGAAAATAATCAGATATAGATTGCCCAGACAAACTGTGGATGCCCCATCCACTGGCAGCCTTCAAGGCTTGGTTGGATGGGGCATTGAGCAACCTGGTCTAGTGGGACATGTGCTTATGGCAGGAGGGTTGGAACTAGATGATCTTTAAGGCCCCTACCTATAATGTCTGGTTACATTTCATCACCACATCACTCTCCTTCCAAACATTGCAAACTCCACCCAGCCATGTTGCTCCTCCACCTGGGCAACAACAACCACTACCTCCACCACTGGATAGAGGTACCAAAACCACTTTGCAGACCTGTGCTAGTGCTGTTGGATATGATGTACATATGTATTAGACTTCCAGCAGCCAAATAACATCATTTTGACACCTATTTCCTTTATGGAGTGTAAGGAAAAGTATTGCACTCACCAAAATCAAGACCATTTGTATCTTAATTCTGTCTCACTTGCTCCTATCTGTATTTACTTACTCTCTCTAATGATTATGCAGACTGTTACACAGATCTCTTATCTCGTGGTCACGTTATCAGTAGAAAGAACTTTTCTCCCCCAGTTCAGAAGGCTGGTTGCAGTTTGATGAGGACTTTGTTAGGTACCAACACCTCATATACTGTGGCTGCTATTTTCAACACGGTTAAGAACCACAGGTCACCAAGCATCTAAACAATCTTCTCCAAAAGGATAGATGAACAGCTTTACACTATTTTCAGCTATGTGTTCACAGAGCACTTCACTTCTTCCCACCACTTTCAGAGAACACCATTTACTGAGTAAGCAGATAAGGTATCTGGTGTCCAGTCTGATCAGAGTTGTTCAGTCTGTAGCCTTAGGGTACTCTAGTTAAGCTCTGCTAGGATGCCAGAAGTATCAATTTCCTCATGAGCCTCTCCAAGGTGATCATCACTACAGTATCAGAGTATTTCACCAACATTAATGAACTTACCTTCTCTATGTTGTGCAGTTAGTAATATCTTCATTTTACAGATGTTACTGCCACTTCAGTTAGTGCAACCTCAAAACTTTCCTTACAGTTTCTTACACATAGCTATTACACTGTTCTTATTTTAGAGGTGTCTAAGTCTCTCATTGCTTCAGGTAAAACTTCTCAGTGGAGCACAAACTCAGGTATGTAAGATTTCAGGTAAGGCAGACCTCAGTGAAAAAAAAATAAGAAAAAAGAAAAAGTATGTCTGACAGTTTGCATATGGAAAGCGTTTCACAGTCAAGTGTTACACATGGACCAGCTAATTCCTGCTACTGTCATCCTTTCTGGCATATGGGAACTGTATGCAAAGAAAGACACAATTTATTTTTGCAATGGTGATATACTGATGGCAACAGAAGGTATGAGTGGGAATTCTATCAGTAGTTTAAGTCCACACATAAAATTAGTGTGGTTCTTTGAAAACTATTCAAGCAGAAAGTACAACAAGGAGGTTGAGGTTTCATGTAGAAGTGATATTGACTACTAACGAATTAGCATTACTCCTACATCCATAACATTTCGCGGCAGTTAGTGTTCATACTGACTCCAGGAAAAATGAAAAAAGGAAAAAAAAAGTAATAATCCCAGAGAAAATTACTGAAGACCCGCGGCCACTAACAACAAGATCTCAATGGAGAATTAAAGCCAGAAGAAAAAAACATTTTGTTTCCCATTGCATCCTCTTTTCTTGCTATTGCTTCTTGTAGTCCTGGATAAGAGTTGCTTCCTTCTCTAAAGGGGATGCAAAAGCTGTTACAGTTTCTCTTTTCAGATGCTACAAAAGATGTGATATTAATTGATCAATCATCTTGGAATATCCTTTTATCAACAACATGGATGCCCTGGCTTTTTTGTGCAACAAAATGCATAAGAGCACTTGGAATTCAACTGTCAAAGATTCAGATGCCTGAATAGAATGGGTTTACATCAACACTATACAAATATCAATTTCTGAAATAGAATAGTATTAATAATTTAAAATCAGAAAGGAAGTATAAAGAAGACTCACAAGTGAATCCCATTTCACTGCAGTGACTATAAATACTAACATTTTTAGTATGCTCAGTATTATTTATGAAATATGATTTCATAATAAGGTTTTATATAGCTACAGTTAGATTAAGGAATATCTAATAATGTATTTACAGTTATTTTAGAAAATACCATCATGGAATCTGGTTGTGTTATGCCCTGGAGAAAAACACAGTTCTGACTATAGTGTCAAAGTCTTATCTTTGTATGCATGTCATATATAAAGCTTATGTAAAGATTTCTGGATACGATTTATCTATGCAAGTACTGCAGTTGAACTATGTTTTACCTATGAAATTTGTTTCATGTCTATGTGTCCCAAAAGCACTTTATATAAAGGAACACAGGAGGCAGACAATTCTTTACTGTTTCCACAAGTCAAGTTCACAGTGAAATGAATGAGAATTGTATTTATAACATCTAGAAGGAAAAAGCATATCAATTAAACAGCCCTGCTATATGTTCACATTACATATTTTTTCTCCAAATTTGGTGCTTGGGTGGGTGAGATCACCCACTGAAGACAGACAGGATGGTTTCTAGTAATCTGTCCTGATGGCTGCGAGAACGCCTTCCAGAACAAAAGTGTGTACAAACAGTATCAACTGAACAAACAAGGTACCTACACTTTCAAGAGGCAATACTTCCAGAGTCATCCCAAGTCTGATACAGAACTGCTACAGCTTTGTTTTATATGGTCAGTAGGAAATACCTTACATCCATGATTGCAAATATGTCAGCTGTGTTCTTCAGAGGGATGCAAGGGGTATGTCCCAGGCTGACACAAAGTGCTAGTCTTTGGTCATTGATTACCGAAGAACGTGTAAACTACAGCAGTGCATTTTGCATAACTAAGGCTCCCATTCACAGCCCAACAAAGTTCCCATCTTCCACAGAAAATGGTCTTGCTTTTGTTAAGATCTGCTTAAGCTCTGCTTAATGTTCAAGATTTCTTTCATTCATCTTTCACTGTTGACACTGATAGATTTACCAACGAAGTGTAAGTCAGCTTGTACCTACTTCACCATCAGAAATTTCTTTACATTCTTTCCTTCCTATTAGGCCACTGATTTTTCTTGCCCTTACTATTTAATTTGTGTATGAAGTTACTGCACATCAGGAAAAGCATTTACATCCAGGACACAATAGGTGTATAGCTTCCAAGAGACAGAAAACAGTCCAACTGACCACACACAAAAATAAAACAGGATTGAAAATACCTAAAGAGCAAAAGGTCTGACGAGCTCACTCTTATCAAGAGGTCTCCATCAATTGATACAGACTTTCCTATTAAAAAATTGGACAATAAGTAGCTCTTTGAACAGGCAGATAGCCAGACCTGATAGCTAGAAGTTGAATAAAAACAACACTAAGCTAAAAATAAGTTATTAATAGCAAAAACTTAGGGTAATTAATAACTGGAAAATGGATTTGGATGCATTCACAAGTGTTAAGAGGGATTTACTCCAAAATTTTAATTTAAGAATAACTTTTTTTTAAGTGGTAAGTCTCATTCAACCAGGAACTTACTTGAGTCATCCAGTTTCTATTACACAGCCAGTCACTTTAAGTCCCTCAAGGTCCCTTCAAGTTTTACAAGGCCCATGGCTGTCCAGGGGAAATCTCCTTGTCCTTCACAAGTTTAACTGTCCTTTTCAAATCAGTCAGGCTTCCAATGTTGATTAACTATTATGCAGAAAGTACTAACCTTGGGGGGAAGGGGAGGGTAGTGAATAGAGCCCAAATCATATGGAATAAAAGCTCACCAGAAAGATATAAATCGATTTAGACTTACCACTCTAAGCCTGAGAACAACCAGCTCCAGCAAAAAGAAAATAAAGAGGAGACTGATACACTTTTCATATTCTCAAGCTATTTGTGAAGGAACTCACACAATTCCATTTTTTCCCCTCATGTTACCATCCCTGGGCTATATGGGCAAGACGTAATATTGGCCCCAGAGAAAGTCCAATCCTTTGTTTTGCGACAGGTGGTGTTTTTGCAATCTGTGTTCATGCTCTGTTGAGAACTCCATTTTGACACACATTCGGCATGTAGGTAGCTGTCCTCTCTTCCCTTTGCTCCTATGTCTAACACTCCTCTCCTTTCATGATTTCTCAATCATCAAATAATAAAGATAATTAGTGTATTCCTGAGGAGTAACAAAGTGGGGCTGAATGGTCCTCATGACATTTAAGAGTTAGGGAGGCAAACCTCAAATTAGTTCTCAGTACAATATCTGTGGAAGACCGGCACAGGTTTACAATTTCCCCCCTTCTTCTCTCTCTGATTTTACCCTATTAATAGACAGTAGAATAACAAAACAAACAAACAAAAAAATTTGATATTTCTTCTATCCCTGTTTTGCCAGAGTAATGTAAGAAAGCAGGAGGTCATCACTTGCTTCAATGCATAGTTGAGATACAAGCAGTAGCTTTACGTACAGGAGAAACTCACTACTTGTACTGCTGCAGCCATAGATAAGGTTTTTCTGTGACAGAGGCCTCTGCTCCATCTGAAAGATTTTAAGCTGCAGATCAAATAACTTCCTGTCTTAAACTGTATGACACATCACGAGATATCCAGGAGCTACCTTCTCCATATCTATATCTAATCTTCAGTAAAACTTGTTGGAGCAGATGCTAGAAGAGCAGGGTAATTTACAGCTCACCGCTACAGTGAGCCACAGAGGCATATGTACCCTGCACAAAATACCCCTGATAATATTAAGAGAGCAATGTCGGCTTTGAACCCTTGAAGTTCTTCCCCACAAGCTTCAAAACATGCGCAATTCTTTGCCTATCTCAAAATGTTCCTTCCTCCTCTGATGGCAACAGTTCACACACCAAAGACACCCTACTTAACAAACATCTGCTGCAATGAACAAGCAAGCCATCTCATGTTTAAGTTAATGGCTCTATTATACAAAAGTATCAATATCTCCTGAGCGAACCCATTCACCAACATGTAGCAATCTTGTGCTAATCTGACACGCGACCATGCTTGTCAGTAGTAACTGTTTGCTTCTGTAAGGTTGTCACCTCCCATATGTTTCAATAGTATTCTTAATTTAGTGGTTTTGCTACAGTAACTTCAGAAACAACAGCAACTCACTAAATGGTGAAGAAGAAGTAAGTCACAGTAGCTCATCAACAAAAACAAATACTCAAAGACCTTGTGAATTAACAGCTGATCATTAGTGCTGACAATCCTAGACTACTGCTTTCTCCTACCAGCCTTAAAGAACCATCACGTTCCTATGAAATTTTTTTATGTCATTATTAAGGTTTGAGTGTTTGGGGATTTGGGGGGAAGGGGGGGTGAGGGGCTGTGTAGCTCTTAAATGAAGTTCAACTAAAAAAAAAGTATTCTTATATTTCTTTCTGTGGTTCTGTTATTCCCCCAAATCCAGGAGGAGTAAGTATGTATATCTCCTACAATGCAAGATGACACACTTTGTTAAAACAAACAAATCCATGGAAGATATTTCTTTAGATTGAACAATCTAGTGAAGAAAAAAAAGTTTTCAAGGAAAGAAAGATATGCACTGAGGAAGAAGATTAGTTACTTTTTTTTTCCTGCTTGAAGGGAAACATAACTGCAAACACTGCAGCTGCTAACTAGACATTCTCAAGCAACTAATACGTAACCCCACTGCTAGTCAAATAATTTTCTCATCTCCACTAGCTGGGCTCAAACCTGGACAAGAAACAAAGAATCAACTGAGACTCTACAGGAATTATAATTCACAGCATAAATTTTAAGGCTATCCCTATATGCCCTATTAGCATATGCTTTGACTATCAAAGAATCCTTATCTGGTTAGCATGCTGAAATAGTTCTAAGGATATGTAGAGCTCTGGAGCTAAAATAAATAGTATTAAAATATCCTAACATTAAAATACAACACAAATAATTAAACAACTTATTACTCCAAGAACATAAGGAAAGGTTTTTAGCATCCCGACTGTGAAGATTTCTCATATTTTAAATAAATCTATTTTTTAAATACCTGGTATCATTTCAGATCAAATCTAATCGCATGAGAAAAATGGCAGGTTGCCAAGCACAAGAATTTCCCTCCTTATTTCTCACTATGCTGTCAATACAGGCTGTTCCTTCTTGCTGTATTCTCTTATGGTCTTTTGCAGCAGGAAAAAAGCATCTACTCAAGGATTCAATTTTCCCCCATTATTGCATACTCGTAAAAATGGAACTGAGAGGACAGCAGTTTATTCATGCACAAATCAGAGCCAAATCATACAAACTGGCTTTCAGAAACCCACAGATCAATTGTTACTGTCTGGAAGGGCTGCATTGGCGGGCGGAGGTGGGGGAGTTTCATTTGGGAGAAGGGAAAAGTTGAAGAGTTGCAGAGGTACGGAATCCAGCAGTCTTCCTGTCTCCACTGCATAACGCTAATTAACAGAATCAAGAATATACACAGTAGGAATGGCATCTTCTGCGTCTGTAACTATTTTAAAATGCATCTCAATTCTGACGAGGCTTAACATGCAGACATTTAAGCTTACATGAATATTCATGTCTGAGTACTACATCAAATCTAAGTTATTGTGCAAAGATAAGCATGACTTAAAAGTGTTAAAAGTCGCGTCATTAGACTGACAACACCTACAGGCACAGTCAAATGAAAATTAAGACTGACTGTCCACCAAGAGCACCTTACTGTCCCTCACCCGATTCTTTCACCACTGACACACTAAGCAGCAGTTTCATGACATCAGTTTCACAGAAAGCTCCTCAAATTTTCCTTCTCCTATTATGGTTTTAATTAGACAACTATCTTAATACAACTTTACAAACATCAAAAAGCTTCCTTTGAATAGGGCAGCAGCTTCTGAAACCTTTCCTCTGTTTAGAGCACAGGAAAAGAAACTAGCTAGACCATGCCGCTTTCAACGTTAAGTGAAAAACTTTACATTCCCTAATATTAGGAACGCGTAGTGTTAAGCCGATTTACATGTGAATGGAACAACAAAAGAAGCGTTTTTAGAAATAATGAAAAATCCCATTTTCAGAGGCAAAAACCTTCGGTATTTGTTGGTTACTGACAATAAGTTAAAATACTGTACCCCTTCTAAACTGAAAGAACACCCAGAATAAATTATCACACGAGAAAGCAAAAAACCTGTGTCATTACAGTTTCTCTCCGCAGTTTCTTTCCTGCGGTACCATCTGTTAAATCAGAAACTCCTTTGAAAACCGCAGCCTCGCTGACTCTCACGGAGCGCTGGCTGCGCCGACACTCGCTCGGTATTTTCGCATCGCGCCCTCTCCGCGGGGCCAGCGCAGCCGCCCGCATCTCTCGGCGCCGCTCGCAGCCAAGGGCCGCGCTCGGACCTCACCGCGCTCGGACCGTCCCCGCCGGCGGGGCCGCACACGCACCGAGGGGACGAACGCGCTCTCCGCCGCCGACCTGCGCNAGTTGCGGCGGCCCCGAGGAGGGCACCGAGGCGCCCGGGCGGGCAGGTGCAGCCGGTCCCGCCGCGCGTCCCGCCCGGCGCCAGCCCCCAGGGGCGGGGGGCGCCGAA
>VZTE01004279.1:257050-270898 GCA_013397775.1 Eulacestoma nigropectus
CGCCCTGCGAGCGAGCGCAGCCCCGGCGCGGCGGCCGCTGCCGAGCGCGTTCGGACATGCTCAGTCCCCCCGCCGTGCGGAACCTACCACCGGGGGGGGACGGGGGAGCGCGGAGAAAGAGGGGGCAGAGCTGGATGCTACCAAGAGGACGCGCTAAAAATAGGCGCCGCAGAAAGGAACAGCTGGAGCTTAAAGGGGCAGCGGCCGCCTCGGTGCCCGCAGCCCCGGGCGAGGGCCGCCTCCCCGCGGCGCGGGCCCTCCCCGCCGAGCCAGAGGAGAGGCTCTGGAACCAGGGCCTGGGCTGCCGCGGGGCTCCTGCCCGCGGAGCCAGAGGAGGAGAGGCTCTGGAAGCGAGGCGATGCCGGCGGTGCCGCGATGCCTGCGCCGCCGCGCCCGCGTCCTGTTCTCGCCTTTGCGGCGGGAGCGCTGCGGTGCGCTCGGCTGCGGCTGCTGCCGCCGAAGCGCGCAGGGGGCCAGGAGGGCTCTGGGGAGCGTCTGACGAGGCGACTGCCGGGCTCTGCCCCTCTTCACCCCAGCGCCGGGTCGGGAGAGTACCTCGGGGCCCGGCCATTTACCTCGGGGCCGGGAGCATACCTCGGGCCGGGCCGTTTACCTCAGGGCCAGGCCACCCCGTGAAGCGGCAGCTTCAGAAATTAGGTCTAGATAGTGGGGGAGAGGATTCTGAGCGGCATTTTCATGAGGTGTTTCTCTGGAGACATCTCCATCCTGCTCCGAGGCGTTAGATTGTGCGGACGAGGCTTGGCGAGTGACAAACACTCAGGAGCTTTCCCGTGAAGCTCAGAGCAGTCAGATGAGAATGTGACAGGTCCGAGGCGAAGAGCATGAAGAACAGCCCTCCTAAATATAATTTTCTAGGCTGGAAGATCTATGCAGCAAGAGAAATTACATGATCACCTCTCACCGACACTACTGTGTTTCAAAACTAAGAGCTGTTTAAATGAAAAGCTGCCTAAATATTTGTGAATGGGAATTTCTGATGGAGTTTTCAGGATGGGGCTTATCATTCTCTACCTTTCTAAAAGACCGACAGGAATAAACATAAGAGCACCACATTGTTTTAGATTTATATAGATACTACGAAGCCTAAAATTATATTACCCTAGCAGGAGTTCAGAGGTATTGCTGAATTCTGCTTTTATGGATACAGAAAATTGCTGTTGCAGAAAAAAAGCATCTTTACAGAATGAACACTAAACAAGTTCTAAGAAAAAATATCAGAAAACATCTGCATCATGATACCTTGCTATTCTGATGACATCATGTGCAATAGTATGTACAGTCAAGACTACCTCATTCAAAAAGTTTCATTTATTTCATTAAACATGAGAGATCACTGGAAATTTATCTTAATCAGAACTCTAACACAGCCTTCAGTAAAAACTACTGCAGAAAAAAACCCTCAGTTACATGTAGGCGGGTATAATCAGGAAAGGAAGTGTTACTTGTCAGTACTGTCAAATAAAGTGAGAGCAAGGAAGCAATTTCCCTCACAGACTGACATACAATGGGATAGATTATTAGACAAGATTGTGTAGGTAACTGCTGCAGTACTTTGAGAAACGAAAGATGACATCACGAAGATTATAGTATTAAAAAGGGAGTGAATCAGGTTGTATTGGGTTTTTAAGGCCAAGAGTTCGTATGTGGGGGGGGGTGGGGGAGAACCATGAAGAGGGGAATGTACAGGGGTGTCTTCTGTGAGAAGCAGCTGGAAGCTTCCTCCATGTCTGGCAGAGCCAATCCCAAATGGCTCCAAAGATGGACGTGCTGCTGGCCAAGGCCGGGGCAATTAGAATTGATGCTAATGCCTCTGTGATAACAGATTTAGGAAGAAATTAAAAAAAAGATATATTAGCAGTTGTAATTGTGGCCAGAGAAGAGCAGAGTGAGAATATGTGAGAGGAACAACTGTGCAGACACCAAGGTCAGTGGAGAAGGAGGGAAAGGAGGTGCTCCAGGCAGCGGAGCCGAGATTCCTCTGCAGGCTGTGGTGAGGCAACTGTGCCCCCGCAGCCCATGGAGGACCATGGGGATGCAGAGATCCACCTGCACCTGTGGATGAGACCCACGCACAGGTGGATGCCTGAGAGGAGGCTGTGACCCCATGGGAGGTCCATGGAGAGAGGGGCCCTGCTCCCAGACTGGAGCAGCCTGTCCTTTAAGGACTGCACACCATGGAAGAGTGACCCACACTGCAGCAGTTTTGGGAGGCCTTTGCCCATGGGATGGACTCACATTGTAGCAGTTCACAGGGAGCTGTTGCTCATGAGCAGGACTCACATTGGAGAACTCCATGGAGAACTGTCTCCTGTGGGAGAGACCCCATGGTGCAGCAGGGGAACGACTCCTCTCCCTGAGCAGCGGGAGAAGCCTCGGGTGATGAACTGGCCATAACCCCAATTCCCAGCCTCCTTGCACCACTGAGGAAGGAGGTAGAGCTGGGAAGGAGGGAGAGGTGGGGAGAAGGTGTTTTTAAGGTTTTCTTTTACTTCTCATTATCCTGCTCTGATTTTGTTAGCAATAAATTCAATTAGTATCTCTGATTCAAGCCTGTGTTCTGCCCATGATGGTATTTGATGAGTGATCTCTCTCAGTCCTTATCTCAACTCATGAATCCTTTGTTATATTTCCTCTCCCCTGCCCAGCTGTGGTGGGGAGTAAGCGAGAGTGGCTTTAGTGGGTGCCTGGCATCCAGCAGGGTCAGCCTACTACACACATTCACTAATTGTCTCCTCATTCTCTGTTCTCCTAAGACGTGAGATACACTACACTCTCTAGTCCATGTGTAGCAGCCACCATTACACTATGTATTACAAGAAGTTGTGATCTATGCAGGAGGCATAACTGTACTAAGTGAGGGGGGGAAATTATGTAATTCTTTCAACTGAAGCTATTGATCTTGAGACAGACAGCAGGCAAAATAGAAAAGGCAGTTTTCTGAATCCAGCCTCAGATTTGGGATAACAGTGGGATAATGTATTTCTGTCTGCAGCTGGAGCTCTGCAGGAGCAGTAGGCAGCCTCTGGAGAATTTCCTAGAACAGTTTGCACCTTTACCATCATACAGCTCTGGGTAAATCAGGAGACTGAAAGATGTCCTGAGTCTCAGGAAAGTAGCTTCCAGCTGGGGATTCTTATAGTCTAGGGAGTTGAAAACACTGTTCATCATGAGAACAAATGTTAAAATAATGGTGAACAAAACATGGGCTTTTTTGAAGTCTGCATTATCATTCTCCTCATATCTACCCTATAGGGGTAATTATACTATAATTTTCACACTTTTCTTTGTTTATGAGGAATCTCTTTAGAACTTGTCAAATTTTGTTGCTTTTTACAAGAGACAAACATATATGGATTTTCCTCACCCAAACCACAGTGTCACAAATTGCATGAAATTATATATATATTAAAAAAATATATATATATATATATATACATACACACATATAAAGCCTGAGATAGCAAGTTCCAGCACTCAAAAGACTATAATCACCCAGATGCAGATTACCAAATTGGACATTAGCAAGTAAGTGGTGTCTGCATCTGCTGTACCAGCCAGTGAACTATATATAGAGGTAGACACCCATCTGAAGCTGGATGCTCTTCCTTTCTTCTTCAAGTTTTGCTCAGCAGAAATATCTATAGAGTTGCCTTTTGTACCTACACAGCAGCAAAGATTTAAATATCTGCTGTGCTGCTGTGTCACATCAGACAGAAGAGGAACAGTGCACAGAAAATGTGCAGCTTTCCTCTCCATGCATGGCACAGCATCAATCTCTCTTCATATTACTTGAGGAGGCTCTAGTGAAATCTTTCTTTTTCAAATGTATCTCCTGTAATTCCATATTGCTGATGAACTGAGGCTCTGACATATCGCCGATTGCTTCTGACTCTCAAACTTTCATCTCAGCCCTCTCAGCTTTCTCCTCTCAGTGTTATTTTGACCCTTCTCCCTGAGAGCAATATTCAGATTCTCTACTGTCTCCCTGTGTAACTCAAAGCTACATTCCAGCATCCTTACCTTTCAAGTTCACTGTCCTAGGGAATTTTTCCATATAACAGAGTACCCAGGCTTCCTGTGTGGTAGATAGAATATTCCTTAATTTCTTTTTTCTTCGATTGCTTATAGGACAAAGCTTATTTACAAGGGATAGAACTTGGAAGTTTGAGTATCATAGACTAATCATAGAATCATAGAATGGTATAAGTTGGAAGGTACCTTAAAGGTCATCCAGTTCAACCCAGCTGCCATGGGCAGGGACATCTTCTACTGCACCAGGTTGCTCAAAGTTCCATCCAACCTGGCCTCTCCAACGCTTCAGAGATGAGGCATCCACACAGCTTCTCTGGGCAACTAGTTCCAATGCCTCACCACTGTCAGAGTGAAGAATTTCTTTCTAGTATCTAATCTAAACCCCATTTTCTTTCAGTTTAAAGCTACTATCTCTAGTCCTCCCACCACTTGTCCCTGTAAAGACCCTCTCCAACACTCTTGTAGGCCCTTTTAGGTACTGGCAGGTTGCCCTAAGTTCTCCCTAGAGCTTTTTCTTCTCCAGGCTGAACAACCCCAACTCTCTCACCCTGTCTTCATGGGAGGGGTGCTCCAGCCCTCTGATCACCTTTGTAGCACTTCTCTGGACTCAGTCCAAGGTGTCCACATACTTCTTATGTTGGGGGTCCCCACAACTGGATGCAGTACTCCAGGTGGAGTCTCATCAGAGCAGAGTAGAGGCAAAATCAGCTCACTTGACCTGCTGGCCATGCTGCTTTTGTTGCAGCCCAGGATGTGGCATCACATTAGAGACATGCACAGAGAGAATCCAGCTATCAGTCTGTCCAAACGGGAGATGTTCTTCAGAATAACAGAAAAGGTTGTGTGATAGGTATATGTGCAGTTGTGCTCAAGGCAAGAGATTTCGGGTTACAGTTAAGAAGCACAAAATAAAACCAGATGACTGATGCTTCATAGTGCATTTGGATTGGAAAGGGGACCAGCTCCCAGCAAGCTGAAAGTAGGGAAATTCCAGGGTGGGGATAGCAATGGTGGCATCAGGAATAAAGCAGGGAACTCTGGCGCATGAATGTGGGGCACATAAATCTCCCTGCTGTGGATATTGCTTTTGGAAGGAATGAGAACAGAAAACAAAGAAAATTTTTGTTAGAACAGGAAAATAAGACATAGGGATTGAGAAATGTGGGATTTCCATAAGGAATAACTGAGACTATTACATGGAGTCCCTTGAATGAAGGGGAAAGAGAAGGAATCACAAGACATATGATAATAGAGGAAATCATCAAAATTGTGTTTACATGATACTGAGCTCAGAGCTTTCAGCTACAACTCAGTAAGGATCCCTTGGAGTCGTTGTTGACCACTCTCTGGAGTTTCCAGTTCCATGTGTAGCAGTGGTCAAAAAAGCCAATGAAGAGTTAGGCATCCTTGGGAGCAGAGGCTGGGCTTCACCTGCGACTGTGAAGGACAGAGCTGGAAAAGATACAGAGAAAAGCAACGGTCATTAGCGGGCAACTGCCTCGTGAGGAGAGAGTGAAATGGCTGGGGTTCTGCCATGTGAAGAAAACATGAGGGGGCACATGGCTGGGATTTACAAAATTGTGAAAGCAGTACATACGGAAAAAAGTGGATAAGAATGATTTCTCACCAAATCCCACAGTACTACATGAACTCAGTGAAACTACTGTAAGTGTAAAAACAAATGAAAGAAAGTACTTTCACCCCCTCACCTGGACAGTGGACAGTAGTCTTCTGGAAAGTCTAACCCCAGGAGGTTCTGTAGGCAGACCAGCAGGTTCAAAAAAGGATCAGCAAAGCCCATAGGCAACATATGTGTGAAAGGAAAGGCTGGGGAGTGCCTTCAGTACTTGAAATCCAAGGGCTGTGAATTCTAGGACAGTATTAGGGGAACAGACTTCAAAATTTTAGCCTTATGTACTGTCTTCTAATAGTATGTCCTTCTGTTACTGCTGGGACAGTATGCTGGGCTAGATAATACCTGTGATAAGTTCAGCTGTAGCAAATTGTGTGTGATCCCAGGATGGATCATATCTGTGCTTTCAACCTCAAGTGTGATCTCTGTTAGCTCTAGAGGTAGCTGATAGTCTGGTGCTGTGTTTTTTAGAATTTAAGGGTTATGCAGCACAAAGCTTCTTTATGTTTGGTAAACCAAGATGTTATATAAAAATTCCCACTTCTACTATTAATATTCATTAAGCATTAAGCCTTTGGAGGCTTGGTATAAATAGCTTTCCCTGAACTGGAATTCACCAGTGGCCAAAATCCTATCTCCCATATGAGTCCTGAATATGTAGATATCTTGAAGGAGCCATTTAGAAGATTTCTACAGAAGAGTCTAACCATATCCCACAATTCTTGATAATTGGAGGTTGCTATCAATGACTGTACATTCCATTTAGCACCCAAGGAGTTTTGCTACCATACACTCCATAAGAAATGGCCAGTGCACTTGAGTGGTTTGAAACCCTTGGAAATACATCCTTCTATAATTCATTATATTTATGGTTTACTTTCTCCTTCCCTGACCATGTCAAACATCCATTTTTGTTGCTAACACATCAGAGGAGCAGTTTTTGGTCCATGAGAGGAAAGCAGTGACAATCCACAGACTTTCTACAGCCTCCTGTTGGAGGAGTTTGATCAGAGCACAGCAGTAAGGGTTCATCCTGCCATTGCTACACAAAAAATGTGCTGAGAGCAATGAAAGTGTTGCCTGGTGGATGAGTCTACATTCTTTATTGTAAAAAGGTTTTGCATGTAAGAAACAGAATTGTTAGAAGAAACAACTCAAAATATAGCTGAATTTTGAACAATGTTTCAAATTAATTCCTTATTAATTTGAAAGGAAAATAGCCTTATACACTAACATAGGAAGAATACAGAATGTGTTTTTACTCAGTGTAAGTTCAGCATTTCCAGCATTTGACATTTGTTGACAACCATCTTCTCAGACATTTTCTTTATTGTAATCAATATTTTTCTCCCAATCAATCTGAAGTTATCTACCTTTTACTGCCCTTTGTGGGCTTTGAAGGTTTTTTCTCCTTAGACATTGATTTTAAATATCCATCCTTGACTTCTTTAACTGAAAGTTCTGCCAGGCAGCTGGGGGCTTGGAAGTGAACATTCTGCTGTAAAATTTTGTGTGAGCTGTTCTCAGTAGTGTATAGGAAACTTTTTCAGTTCATGCATTACTTTCACGCATCATGCCAATTTGTATACGTAAGATTAATTTGCTTTGTTTTCAAATACACCAATAATGGAAAAACATGTTATAAAAACAGTCACAGGCTTATATTACTATGTAAATGTAGTAAATGCTTCAGAAAGGTTTTCTTAGTTCTCTTCAGGAATAAAATTAATCATAGTTCAGTTACAGCCTTCCTTCAACATTACTCAAGCTGAGCCCCTGTAAAATAGAAAACCATAGCTTTTCTGTTATTTAATTATTGTAGGGCGTACCCAAAATAAATAGAGAATATGAGATTTTTAATGTGGGAAGAAGTGCGGAGTGCCCGGAGTACTCTGCACCAGGAAGCTGCTGGAAGCATCTGTCTCTCCGAGTGCAGCAGTAAAAGCAGTGTGCTATTAGGGCTGCTATTAAAAACCAAAGAGAGAAGTGCAGCATACTACTTTGAGATAAATATTCAATCTAATACAGTCCCTTGCTTTCCCTCAGTAATCTCTAACAAGTCATATGGTTGTTTACAAAGGAAGATGAGGCTCTGGTAGTCAGCAGAACCTGGCCAGCGGCAGGTATCAACATGATTGAGCCATTCGTTGTTTTTCGTAAATCAGTACAAAGATTAGAAGTATGCTGAGATAATCTATGATTTCACAGAAATCATATATCCCACTATTGTAAAAGCTAACAGCAATCAAGGTATGATCATCTTTAAAAGGGGGGCATCTATTAACCAACAGGAATATAACACAGAGAAAAAAATGCAGCTTTGGAACTAATTAAAAAGTTTCTTTCCATGCAATTTCCATGTGGATTTATAAAGCAAAACCCATTAGAAAAAAAACCCAAACAAACAAACAAAAAAAATGAAGGTCTTCAGTAGCCTTTATTAAAAAAAAAAATTTGCTGAAACCAACAGATGCAGTTCTGAGGAGAATTAGTTATATGCTTACAAAAGAAATACATGACAATGTTTCATAAAGCCTTACGACTTTTCAATCAGCTCTGGAAAGCATGGCTTTTAACCACCTAGAAAACTCGTCCCACCATTTAAAATAAATCTCAACAAACAATGCAAACTAGAACCAACTGAAAAATAAATGTGAAATATCACTTCTTAAATATTACATGTCATTCCCTGATATTCTAACTCTGGCAGAAAAATACAGAGTTGCAGTAAGCCAACAGGTAAACTACTTCTGAGCTGGTTTAAGAATAAGTGCAAAATTTAAATTCAAGCCACTGGAGAAAATTATTTTAGCTAAACCAAAATCTAGATCTACAGCATATGTCTTATTATATAATGACATATAGGCTGCCCAAAAATAGCTGGTCAGGGTATGTACTTGAAGTGGCATTTCAGTATTTGTATACAGGCATCATGCAGGGTTGGCATCCAGCAAAAGCAATGTTCAGGAGCATGGAGGATGTTATAAGGCAAGGAAGGCACAAAAAAGACCATGAAACATTCATGCATTGCAGAGTTTGCTGAGATATTAATGAAAGAATCTGGCTACCTGATTGAATGTGCCACTTAAGTACTTCACTCATGGAATCACTGTGAAAAAATTGCCTTGAGATTTGGTAATTTCACCCTGGGCGTAACAGGCCGAATTTCTTTTGCAGGCCTTGTGTAAGCTTTAAGAAAAACTACCTAGAATGAAGCATTAACTACAACTGCTAGTCGTCACAGGTGTCCTTGGGAGTTTGTTGACAAAATATCAAGGTGATGGAAGTTGTACTGTTGATGCTACTGAAAATCAAATTGGTGTTTGAGGATCAGAAAGATCATAGGCCTGCTTGTCTGGTGAAGGCAGCATCATTATTCTGGTGTACTTCTCTCCGGAGGTAGAAAAAGGAATGACTGGATTGCAGAACTGACATGGCTGCTTTCAGAAAATGCAAAAAAATCCCATTTGCTGCAAATTTCTTATTCAACTCCAGCTTTGTTTGAAGCTAGACTAGAAAAATAAATAAATAGACAAGCAAATTCTCCAGCTACCATAAAAGTGCTCAACTACCTTTAATAAAAATTGAAATCATCTGTGTTTTGATAGAAATTATGTAAGAAAACTCAAAATGGAATTTTTAAAAAAAGGGAAAAAATGGCAATTTTTGGGGAAAAAAAATCCTAATGTTTCCTTTTATATTAATTAAAAAGAAGAAAAAAAAAGTCTCTGCTCCACAATTTGATCTTGACATTACAGAACCTGTTTACCTTTTCTTTAAAATATGTATAGGTAATTTTTTAAAAATTTCATTTCAACATAAGAACAAAATTATTCAAAATTACAAAAATGAAATATTTCAGAATTTTTCAATTCCATGTTGGAGAGAAAGATGGAAAAATACCGCAGTATTTCCTTTATTGAACCCAATTTTTAAAGGTTTTCATTCCATACATTTGTTTTTGATAAAAGATTCACAATAATTTTTCCCATACTTAACAACTGAATGTCCATATCACTTTTTGCTGCCACTGTGAATTTCTGGTCCCCATCATATTTTCTTTGCTGAATGAGTCAGAGATAAATAGCAGCAAACAATCCATATCATATTTTTATGTGATATTTAAGCAAATGCAAACAGGGGCTCTGGTGGTGTTCCTGTTACAGCAAAACCCTGCTGTTTCTCAGCAGGCTGGACACTTCTCATCTTCTGCTTTCAGGTCCTGCTTTGCAAATAGTTTGTCTTAGAAATGAAGATAAAGCATTTGCAAAAACAAGTAAAAGGGTTACAGGTGCACATTACTGGCTGTTTTGATTGTGGATTTTCACGGATTCTGAGTCATAGTAGATATTTTTAGCTGTGCTTTTAACCACTATTTCTGCTACATTGCCTAGATGGGAATTATTTTAATAGTGGTTTGAACTTGGTGCTCATTTACATTTAGATCTTTTGTCAAACAAATAAATCTCTCAAATTTCTTTCAATACACAGAATGCTAGCTACCTGATTCTTGTAGAATTAAGCTTGCATTTAAAAAGGCATATTCCTTACATGTCTTAGGACAGAAATCTCTTTAATTACATTTTTGGATGCATAATGTATAATACAGTTACCAATTGCACTGTTGTAAATTCCAAAAAGGAGGTTGATAGAAAATTTGTGGGGCTTCATAAAATAAATACCTGTGTTACTATTGTTCTTGTATATCTTAAAACATCATATACTATTTATTTTTGACTCAAAGAAGGTTTCTGTACAAGAGGCTGAAGTATAACTTCTGCTCTTACAGGCAAAGTAAAGTTTAAATTACACAAAATTAAAAAAAAAAATTAAAACATCAATTTGTTTCAGATTTGTCTTCAATCCTTGCTCACTTGTGAGTTGCAAAAGCAAAAAGTTATTTTTATCTGTAAATTGATGGCCATGGGGGATTATATTAACCTCCTGATTATATGTTTATTTCTGATTTATATCTTTTGATTGAACTTTTAATTGAAGAATGATCTTGTTTGGAGATATGTCAGAAAAGACATATTAGTAGGAAACGTCTCAGGGGGCAAAAACTTGAAAAGTGATGCAAATATAGAGCTAACAGATCTTCTCTATTTCTGATTTTTGCATGTCCTCACCGAAATTCATAAATGTAACCAACTCACTCTTTGATAATAATGAGTGATGTAAATTGGAACAGGTATTGCAAAGTTTCACCAGGGACATGGAATGTTCACTGAGTGAGAAAAGGAAGAACAATTTGGCTCATTTAGCTTTGTAAAGCAGAGGCTGAGAGGAGAGATTTTGTTTTCCCTAAATATATGAGGAGAATGGTTATTGACAAGAGGAAGAACAACTTCTTTCTCTAAGGGCAAATGTTAGTAGAGTAGTAAATTACTAAACATTAGCAATTTTTATATGTATATATATATATATATATGATAAAAAAGAGAAGACGATCCTTGTATGACAAAAAATTAAAATTCAGGAAATTTCATGGACAAGATTGTGCAACCTGTCTGCTTATATAGCCAAGGTAGGAAACAAATGAATGGAGAAGTCTTCCCCATCCTCTGGTTCTGACCTCTTAGGCAGCCCTGATCAAAAACTGCATTATTGAAGTTCCCAAGAGATTGGTCAACATAGGGAAGAGATTGTGGACGAAACTAATTTTTTATTAAAATTTTATAAATGGTACTAATATTGTAAATCAGAAATTTCATTATTATAAATTATAAAGCATGCTGGAATCTCTGCACATTTTCATCTTAAGGCTCTCTCGTTAGGGTTATATTTTGCTGCCTCTGGGTAAAATTTGTTGGTTTGCTTTTTTTGCTTCTTTGCGAAGAGACTGCAAGGATATATACACTTGAAAGAACCTGTAAGCTCTGCAAAGGGGTTGAAAAGTGCACATACATAGAAAATGGTAAGGTTTCTTTCTTCTTTTTTTTTTTTTTCTACAAGTAGTTTATTTACTATTCTGACTATGCACAAATTCAAACTTAAATTCTCTTGTGATTGAGTTCAGTTCTCTTTACTGAAGTGAAATCCTCATCAGCCTACATTGGAAAGTACCCCAACTGAATATGCTGTCATGGCTTATTTGCTATTTAGTTAATGCATGTGAGAGCCGGACCCTGACAATTCCACTGGGTGGTCAAATACATTGGAAGTGGTTTTAAATTAAAATTAGTCAGATCGAGGGACATGAGACGTCAATGATACAATGTCTTGATCAGACGGATCAGAATATACTGACTGACAGTAAAAAAATACCCAAACCAAACCAAAGCAAAAGAACAATAACAAAAAAAACCCCAGAATTCTGGGGCAAATTTGAATCCAAATTCCTTTTGTAACATGGGCCTCCTCTATGTTTTCAACTAAGCTGCTGAGGCCTATTTCAATGTGTGGGTGTGTGACATTCGTATTGTACACTATCAGTCTTAAGATGTCCACCAGAATCCATAGACCTGTGTTAAATGCTCATAATTCTCATACAGAGTTCCCCACTAGAAGGGTTTGCAACCTGAGGATGACATTCACAAATGAGGGGAACCACTTAAGCAAACCAGTAAGGAACTCCAGGGAGGGATATCAGGAAGGAGCTGTACTCCTGACAGTAAATGAAAATGTAATTCTGTGCAGTATGGCAAACTCTCTTCTAGAATGAGCTAGTTAAGATAAGGAATAATCTCAGTGTTTCCTTACCAAAGCAAAAATACACTATGGTAATGCAATATGTACATGATTTTTTTTTTCCTCCTTCACAAATTTTTCCAAGGGTCTATTTATTTGAGAAATAATCCCCTCCCCAGGACTTGTACAGATCTGTCCTTTACCCACGTAGGTCCCAAGCCATCTGGATGCAAGATGCAAGCACGCTGCAGTCAAAAGCTGCTGTCTTTGAGTTAAAAATCCCACAGAAACAGAGTATTTTGGGAAAGGGCTAGCTTGTTGCCCCTGGCTTGGTATTAGTGAATCAAATGCAGGCAAAGTGAAAACGCTGTAAGCCTAGAAGGACTTTTAATGTTAGATAATGGAAAGAGTGCAGGTGACAGCTTTCCCGATTTTTCCTTTGAAGTGAAAATTCAAAGGTTGTCATTTGGGCATGGCAGTTACCACGTCTGTTGTTCACACATGCCAAAGAGGCAGAGGCGGAAGTGTTTGGCCAGTGCACAATTTCCCAGGCGTACGGGAACAATGGGTGAATGTAGTTAGCTATGGGGGACTCTCCTACCATTTAGTGGGGTCCTTAAAGGAGCTATCAAGAGATATAGAGAGTATGGCTGTATAAGTACAGATCCATAGCTGTATGAATACCTACATGCCCAATTTACTCTTTTTTTTTGTGATATATTGAATGATCAGCAGATATTTCCTTAGAACATTTCTGCAAAACTTAATTATAGCCTATTTTTTTGTTAGATATGCTTTAAGGTTAAAAGCTCAGGGTATTTCCTTTAACATTTTCTCTATTTAAACCAATGGATAAATTTTCTCTGGAACAGTAATTCTTCCTTTCCCTGACAGTAAAATGCAAAATATATAAAAAAAATTAAAATGTCCAGTTGATGTATTTTGGTGAT
Organism: Eulacestoma nigropectus; assembly: GCA_013397775.1. NCBI lineage: Eukaryota > Metazoa > Chordata > Aves > Passeriformes > Eulacestoma > Eulacestoma nigropectus. The sequence goes on from VZTE01004279.1 coordinate 270,317, forward strand.
TCCCGAGTTCTTTTCACCAGTGTTTTCTCCAGGCCTGTTCAAATTCAGGTAATAAACACTGCATGAATGGATGTCCAATGTCTTTAAAACGGCTCATTGTGACAGAGATTATCTAACCCCACATCTTCAGATCCCAGCATGCCCTGAATACTGTGTATAGATAACAACAAAGACCACAATCAGTAGAGGTTTAATATTAATTATAATTTTTAGACAAAATTAAAATGGAAATTAGTACTTTCTTGCCATTTATTTCCCAGCTTTCTCTAAGTATCTAAAGTTCTTGGGCTTTTTTGATATGCTTTCTTAACACTTCAAAGTAATCCAAGCAAATAGTCCTGAAGCAGACTCCAAAGCCTGATTTCCTATGGATTTGTGTCTACTGTGAATTAAAGAATGAGATCTGAATGAAACATTTTTTGTCATATGCAGAATTTGTAACTATGCTCTCATTTCTGGATTCTCTGACATTTGATATATCATGAAGTGGCACTATAGGCATTTTTTTCCTCCTTAGTCATTCTGCTTGGATGTATCATAAAAATCACCTTTATTAAACTAGTGTAGTCGGCACCTCCCTGG
>VZTE01004281.1:0-10416 GCA_013397775.1 Eulacestoma nigropectus
GACAGGCTGTGAAAGGGCTGACAGAGAAAATGTTTTCATAAAGCAGCAAGGGCTCTGAGTCACTCCTCTCCTTTGAGTCCAGTGTTTCTCCCGTTGGCATTGATGGAAGTTTTGGCAGCAGGTCAGGACCCTCTCTGTGCTCCTGCTGATGCTCTCCAAACTCTCTGCACTCTGGAGGTTGCATTGTATTTACAATACTCCCCAACTTTCTTGTTCAGTTCTGTGAGGCGTGCTGCACATCCCTCCGATATGGTGCAAGACTAATCCCCATTTTTCCCACAGGGATGTCACCTGGAGGAACAGACTCTGCTCTGTTCCTGGTAAGTGCTTTAGGAATGCCCATTCCAGACCTCTGTACACCCAGAAGGGTCTTTTCCAGGCTGTGGGAAATGTTCTTTTCTCCCCACTGTGGCCTCCTTATGCTTGTGTTTTCCAGCACTGGAGGAGGAGCAAGCAATAAGACACATAGTCTAGATAACAGGTATTTGCAATTTTCCTAATCTCCCTTCCAACTTTTCATTTCTTCCTGCCCTTCCATCCCAGCAAAAGACAGGTGTCGAGGTTATGGAGCAAGTAAGTTTGTAAACACGAAGGAGGGAAGCTATGTGAGTTTGTTAGGCAATTTTCCTGTGGGCAGTTGGTATTTAGCACTTAAATAATTGTGTAAGCAATTCAGGGGCAACAACTCGTGTGCTCAGGGTTGATGCTTTTAAATCTTCCTTGCCTTTTCTCTGATGAAAGCCCTATAAAAATGCCTTTAAGAAAATAGAAAATGAAACAGCAAAAATTGTTTATATTTCCATATAATTTTTGTTTTGTTACAGAACTGGAAACCAACATTATTTTACCTAAAAAAATCATTTCTGATAAATGCATCTGACAGACTGCATATCCAAAATTCTATCCTAAAAGTACCCATTCTTAAGGCAAAGTTGTGCTTCAAGGCCTTTGTTAGCAGGATGACAAAATCTTCCCGTGCGGTCTCTAATATTATCACAAATGGCCCTTTTAAGCTTGACTGACAGCTCTAGCCCCTGTTTCTTTGGTTATAGATTAGGTAAATTGTTTTGCATAGAAAAATGGTGTCTTCTCTCAGCAGTAGAACTAGTAAAATTTTCAAACACAGAGTTTACTCATTGAGAAGTGAGGTTTTGACTGAAAAAGCAGGAAAATCTGGATCTCTAGCTACTTAGGTTACTACCTTGTGCTTCATTTTAAAAATGCTATTAAGCACAGAACAGGAAAACAGAATATTTTAGGTTGAGTTAAAGATTTAGTGTGACACCTAAAATACACCTTTCAGTTCTGTGCAGTTTGGGTTTTTCTTTCTGGAAACACAGTTTGATAAAGAGAAAGTGTCCACTTGCAGGAACACGAAGCAAGTTTTTACCAGATATTTTTTTTATCTATCATGCTAAAAAAAAGTATATCTATAAAATCAGTTTGATGTGGTCAAGTGGCCTTCAACATTTGAATTCAAATGTCTTAGAAATTTACCTCCCCTCAGCTAAGATGTGATAATTGACCAAGTGTATTTTCCTGTTTTAAATTCAAAGTAAACTTATCCTATTTACTGTTCTGGTAACATCCTAAAATATTTGCAGTTAGTTATTTGTGATTACATTTCCATGTTCAGGTTACCTATAAGTCTGGGAGTGTGCATTCACACTAGTGAGATAACTCCTGAACTTAGGGAAAGAGTCTCAAAAGGCAAAAGTTCATTTAAGAAAAAAGAATGTATTTTCTGCTAGCATATATTAACATTTAAACTATGACAAATAACAAGTTAAAGCTGGTTCCCTGTTACAATTTGCAGTTCTAGGCTATGTCAGAGAAAAGAGCTGAGGTCTTTGAAATAAGCTGAGTCAAGGACACAAAGAAGCATTTCTTGCTTTGGCATTCAGGCAATGGAGCAAGGCTCAGGAATGATGCTTTAGAACACAAGGAAAGCAGTTAAGGTTATAACACTACATAAGTAGTGAAAATACTTTATCTAGATGAAAATAGTACCTTTATATCAGTGCTAAAAAATAAGTTTAAAAGTTTATTCAGTGCAAAAAAATTTAGGCAATTTCTTCAATGGAGAAACTGTTTTATTGGCTTGTAACCTAAAAAATAATTATAAAAAAAAAGCAGTACAAATGTCAGCACTGTCTATAGCTCATTAGGTTACCTGAAACAATGGGACAGATTCTGATCAAATTCCTGTTGGATATAAACCTAAAATAAGTTCCATGATGCCATTACACTTTTTTTTACTGCTCTCGAGAACAACCAGAAAGCAGAAAGTCCTTTTGCTTTCTTTCCAACACTGTCCAGGGAAATTGCACATCCTCGTTTAAACCGTTTTGGTTACTTCACGAAGCTAACATAAGGGTTTGTATGAAATGAATAAATGGGCATAGCTCCCACCACAGAAACACAGAGATACAAGGCTTCTCATCCCATTGTCTCTTGCACACCTCGTGCCAAGTCTGACTTGGGATCCACCACACTAGAAAATTCTGCCAGACTAGTACCCCTCTGAGAATAAAATATTTGAACAAAATATAAGGCAGTGCAAATTCTGTCTCTCTGCAGCAAATCAATGAGTCTGTTTTTAAAACTGATCTGCAGATTGGATGTCTTTCACAGAGGGCACTTGTTCCAGAGCATTATTTCTTGGCAGGGAAGAAAACAAAATCAAGATGATCAATTACAAGCTTTTACTATTTTTCTTTGTATCTGTTTTACTTACCATCTGTAGAAAGAGGCCTTGTTTGGGGGAATTCAGGTTAAAAGGCATATGGATTAAAAATCCCTGGAATATTCTACCATATTGCCTTAGATTTAGAGTTAACTTTTCTTCAGTATTCAAGATACTACTCATTTACTATCAGACTTATTTTTATTTCAAGTCAATGTGCTGCATTATATCTTGGAGAGAATAATGGTAAAAATGGAAACTTTCTATCTCTAGTTTCACTTTTTGCCCTAATTCTGTGGTCCATTGTCTCCACTGTCACTGTGCTGTTGGACCATGCCATTGTCCCACAGGAGACAGACATCTTCTCTTTTAAGTAGCACTAGCTGTCATCTGGTCCACACGAGTGTACATGATCCCACTCTCCTTTTATTTGAGGGGCAAATAGATTTTCGAGATGAAGATGACACAAAGTTGCAATTCCACTCTGGTCTTCAGATGTGTATTTTCCATGCCATTCACCTCCCATCACTGATTTTCAGCAATTTTTGCAAGGAGATTTAACTGTGCATATGATTAAATGGGTAAGATTTTGGAATATTCCTCTGATCATTTATTTTTCCTTCACAAGCCACAAGAAGAGCAGAGTTTAAATAGCAAATTGACATCTGCCACACAGTCGCATGGGGCCTGTCTATATTTAGATTGATATCTATAGCAGCTACACTCATCAGGATCATCCTTAGTCAGAAGGACTGTAATTACAGCACCAGAGCCTTGCTTTCCTCCTGGACTGAATCTGGAGTCACATCACAGAACTTGCCTGATAGAATAAAAAGTAATCACTGCTTCCCACTGATCAAGCAGGGCTTCCAGTCAAGTTTAAGCCAGGTTGGAAGAGTTCCTGGTTTGTGAACATGGAGAAGATGGCTTCTGTCCATGTACAGCTAGAGTGTTGTCATGTGGCAATGGAATATAAAGTTGATACAGTATCTTTGTTCAGAATGATTGAAAAAACAGGGTTTTGGTACATGAGTGTTTCCTGAAATTTTGAAAAGAAATGGCTAAGTGCAGAAGACATTAACACTTTTAAAGACTTTTCTTTGATAGACTTATGTCTTAGCTTGCTTAGAACTCAGGGAAGAAAGCTAAACTTGAATAAAAAGAAACATCTGAAAGTGTGTCCCAAACTAAGACAACTTTGGTAGCAAAATTCTCAGTGTTCAAAAAGCCTGAAGGCTGAGATGGTCAGCAAGAGCTTCTGGCACCTGAAACTGAAACACATTTAAAACTGGCCTAAACATGGCAACTTTGGGTTCAAAGGCATAATCTGGAAAATGTTTTGATTTGCTAATTTGTGCTAGTTTGAAAGTAAACCAGTGGGAGAAATGAACCCCACACAATTACATTGAGAGGGATCACAGGTCAGAGTTACAATTTAATAGAAAGATTACATTAAATGCAATGATACACAGAAAAACTGGCTTAAACCCACAAATTCAGACCTGGCACCCTGTTGGTCAGAGTGGTGGTTGCAGTCCTGTCAAATAGTGGTTGCAGTCAAAAGCAGTGGTCCTCTGAAAGTTCTGATCCTTCTCTGGATCCATCCCATGGTGGTGGTATCCCAAGGCCCCAGTTACATCTGGTCAGGTTCTGGTGGGAACGCTCAGTACCTCTGCCAGGGTGGGGAGTTTCACAACGGAATGATGTAATATTGTAAGTCATAGGATATTTTTAGGAGTTCTTGATGGTCTTAAGTCATTGCAGCTGCTCATTATGCTGGTGCTGTTGAGCAATTACTGCTTATTAGCAGAGATGACCCCCCTCAGCATGGGTAACTGTGCTGGTACTTCCTCAGAGGGACTTATCATGTCTCAGTAATTTGTGAAGACGAAAAAACTCACAGGGTTTGCCTCTTCTCCCTTATCTCATTTAACACCCAGCCTGTAGCCTGAGGGGTAGGGTGTGCACTGGGCAGCTACTGTGAATGACCCATCATTAACAGTTTGTCGGAAATGGCACAGAGGGGAGTAGAATACAAGGTTTGGTTACACCCCACATTGGCACTATCCTTCTGTAACCCAGGACATAATTGTATATGAATAAATTCACATTGACATCACACCACATTGCATAAGGTGGGGGGTGTTGACACCACAACCCTGACCGAACTCCCACTGTGATGCAGTTAATCTTTGGGTTGAGGGAACACAAGCAACATGGTTGTGCTGGCAGAGCAGTGTGAAAACATGCTCAGCAGTGTGCACAGCTTTCAGGCATTGCTCTGATCACACTTTGGTTGTATTTGCCTTTTTTGGGTCAGAGCCTGAAGTGCCCTTCACATGCTCCTTGAAGGGGCCAGTCCTCTCACAGAAAGAGGAAGATGTTTTGCCAGCTGAGAAACACCTGACTTTCTGTGACACTGGACAAATGTGGAGTGCAAATGGCAGGTATATCTAATATATTTTGAAAAGGCTTGTGCTTTCACCTGGTTGTACTGCAGTGCTCCAGGGCCAGTCCTGAGCCCCTCTTTGTCTGGTGTGGTGCCCAAAGGTGGAGGGAGCAGGTGCCTTCTGTCCCTGCGAGTCTAACCACAGTGGACAGTGTTGTCTCAAACTAGCATACAGGAAAGCTTTTGAAATGTTCCTGCCTGTTCCAGTGATGCAGAAACCAAAGTAAAATGTCCTTGGTAGGAGATTATGATATTCTGAGGAGAGGATTTGAGAATTTCTCACTTGTTGGTGGTCAGTGATACAGCATTCTCTGGGGAGTAATCAACTGACAGGAAATGCTCACTCACTCATTTCTGCAGAGAAAATGAATAAGAGAAAGGGTTTGTATATTCATACTTTGGGTTTTTCTTTTTTTTTCTATTTTTATTTTATTTTAATAAGATGGCCTGTGCCAGAGAAAATAAACTCTTTTTCTCCATTCCTAATCTCTCAATGTGATATAAATACCATCCCACAATTTAGCATTGTTAATTAATATGTACTTTCCATTACCTTCCTTTTGGATAGCTCATTATCTCAAGGAATGTAACTCTTCATTCAAACATTTCATTTTGTAGCAGGAGAAAGAGACAGAGGCACGAAGAACTACTTTAACTGGATTGTGTAACAACGGTTGTAGTAATAATTGTCTGGGAGAATTATATGGAGGTGACAAAAGGCCTCACAAAATGAATACATTACAAAGACTCTTTTATGACTGAAAAATACTGATGTCCTTAAAAGAGAGAGAGAGAAGTAGAAGGTGGATGATTTTGTAAGAAAATGCAAAGATTACACTGAAGTTTGTCTTGGCACAGGGAAGGTGTTTTCTTAGGATTGCTGGAGAAAAGCTTACACTCTGTTCCATTGTTTCCTCACCCCTATTTCCACAGCACAAGTTCCTTGTCCTGCCCTAGTAGCAGTGAGAGGCTAACCCGGGCTCCGACAATTCTGCTGCCATAGAGTGCTCATCAAGCAGAGCAGCTCAGTGATTGCCTTGGCTGCTGTGCCAGTCTGATTTATCTCTGCACAGAGAGCTCATGCCCAGTTAATTTCAGCAGTCAAGGCTCGCTGCCAGTACGTCACCTTTTAGGATCCAGTTGTGCAAGCAAGGTAATCCAGGATGGGGTCAAAAAGTGGGAGATCAAGAGGAAGGCAGAGAGGCAGAGGGGTAACTAGTTATTCTGGGCACCCATCACCATGACAGCTATCTATTTCTAGATCTATCATATACACACTTATTTCCAGAGCATGCAGGGGACTGGTCTACTAGGTAAAAGATGGGGGTTTGCCCCTTTAAAAAATAAGAGAGACTCTTTACTGGACCCACTTGACAAGTGGATTCAAGCTTGTTAGTTTTCTCTTAACTCTAAGTTTAATCATGAAAAGTCTGGTTTTCCTATCTGTTATTTCAGCTAAAAGATTGTACTTGCTGTCACCATTTGGAACGCTGTAGATGTTTGTACTGAACACTGTGTTCAGAAATTTTTATTTTTGTCACGAAAGTACAACTGGATCTTGAAGGTGGTGAATTAGAATAAGGTACAATGAGGTACTGGAGGTTGCTAATACACATTACACTCAGCAGCACTTTGGCATGTGGAAATGTGCAACTTTAAACATCTGGATAACAGGAACCAACAAAAAAGAGATCGAAATTCTTTTAATGTTAACAAGGGAAATGTCATCTTCAATGAAACGGGTTATTTCTTTCTGTAGTTGGTGACTCCCCAGATGACCACCTTTCCATGGCTAGTGTTAATGTTAAGCACTTCAAAGACATGGGAATGTGGGAGGGGAAAAAAATCTGCTTTAAAAAGCAATTTATTTTTCTGAGGGGATAGTGGTTGGCTGGATCAGTTTCTGACTTGGCCAGACACATAACCATGAGTGCCACTGCTGCAGAGAAGGTGGTGGTGGGGAACAGGGGGTGTGAAAGGAAGCAGGAGAAAAAGCAGAGCATGGACATTCCAGCATCATCTCTGTGGTGGAGGGGGCTCTCTGAAGTGCAGCCATTCCTCATTTCTGCAGGCCCAGTACAGAGTGGAATTTTCAGCCTTTTATGCACAGTGCTGGGTTAACAAACTGTCATGGTTTGACACTGGCCAAATGCCAGGCACCCACAAAAGCCGCTCACTCACCCTCCCCTGCTACAGCTGGGCAGAGGAGAAAAAAATTTAATGAAGGGTTCATGAGTTGAGATAAGGACCGGGAGAAAAACACTCCAAGGGCAAAACAGGCTCAGCTTAGAGATATTAAGTGAATTTATTACTAACAAAATCAGAGGAGGATAATGAGAAGTAAAATAAGCCCTTAAAACCACCTTTTCTTCCCCCAACCCCTCCCTCCTTCCCACCAACAGCGCAGGGAGACAGGGCATGGGGGTTTTGGTCAGTTCATCACCTGAGTTCTTCCGCTGCTCAGGGAGAGAAGTCCTTCACCTGCTGCATCGTGGGGTCCCTTCCCACGGGAGACAGTTCTCCTTGAACTTCTCCAGCATGGTTCCAATCTCACAAGCAGCAGTCCTCCCAAAACTGCTACAACATTAATTCCTCCCACGGGAACACAGTCCCCCCACAGCTGCTGCAATGTGAGTCCCCCCCAGGGGCACACAGTCCTCCTAAAACTGCTGCACCGTGGGTCTCTCTTCCACGGGGTGCAGTCCTCCAAGGACAGGCTGCTCCAGCCTGGAAGCACGGGCCTTCTCTCTCCACTGGGTCTCCCACTGGATCACAGCCTCCTCCAGGCATCCACCCGCTCTGGCATGGGCACCTCCCCCACGGGCTGTGAATGGATCTCTGCATCCCCCATGGATCCTTGTGGAAGGCTGTGAGCCCTCAAGGCAGGAGCCTTTTGCACTCCCCTGGAGGAGTCAGAGATAAGCAACCTTCCTCTGGGTCATGGTGACCTCCCAACATGCCTTGTTTCTTCACGGTAATAGCCTGTACCCTGTTGGCTAATGGGTTTCCACCCCACCCCGTTTTTCCCATATAAACCCCTGCTTATACCCCTGACGACAGGGAGTTCTCATCCCTGGCCTCCCCTTCATAGGGTGGCTGGACAATAAAGGCTACTTCTGTGGAACTGCCATACGAGGCTCCTGTCTCTCTGTCCCCGAGTTTGCCTTGGGTGATTTCACAAAGAGCTGAATCATAAGAGCTGGAATCACTTGTAGCTGAGAAATTGCTACACTTGCTGAAATCACCTGTCGCCCAGGGAGGCCTGCCAGTGCCCCTGAAGGGCTGTTCCCTGCGAGATGCTCTCTCTAGGAAGGTCGCGGCATACCGGTGCTGACCAGCACTGGACCCCCTGCTGCAGATCCTCATGTGCTACAAAGGGCACAGGAGCTTAACCATGGTCATCACCACAGCCTGCAGAGGAATCTCTGCTCCGGTGCCTCGAGCACCTCCTGCCCCTCCTTCTCCAATGACCTTGGTGTCACCTTGTTTTTTCCCTCACATATTCTCACCTCCTCCTCTTCTCTAGCTGGAATTAAAACTGCCCCACCATCTTTTAAGATTTTCTTCTTAAATATGTTATCACAGAGGCATTACCACCATCTCTAATTGGCCCAGATTTGGCTAGCAGCATGTCCATCTTCAGAGCCATCAGGGATTGGCCCTGCCAGACCAATCCACCAATTGGTGGAAGCTTCCAGCAGCTCCTCACAGAAGCCACCTCTTTGGCCCCCCCACTACCAAAAACCAGGCCGTGCAAAACCAACACACAAAGGTTAAAGAACAGCCAGCAAGCAGAGCAGTCTGCTGAAGGTTAAGAAGAAGCTCTGACTAGAATGGCTGTTCAGGATGTCTCAGGCAGCATTAGTATCCTTTAGACTTCAATTTGGAAGTGTCCCATTCAGGCAGACATCTAGTGTCTCTGATGCAACTGTGGATGATAGAAATACTGAAGTCCATTTCCCTATGGATTTTGTGGCCCATCTTCTCCCACAATCCCACTCCAATGACCCTCAATTCCTGTTCTGTTTACCTGCTGCAACATGGATTTTGCCCCATAGGGAGATGATTTCCCCATTGTGTGTTCAGTGCTTCCTCTCACTGCAGTATGTGGTTGGAGCAGTGTGGTCACTGCCACGTCCCTATACTCCGCAGACAGGCCCTGGCTTTGGTGTGTGACTGATTGAAACTGAGTCACTGAAGTTGTCTGGGAAAGGGAAGAAAGAATAGGGATCATATATATTATCACAGAATTACTTAGGTTGGAAAAGACCTCTGAGATTAGCGAGTCTAACCTGTGACCGACCACCAGCTTGTCAACCAGACTAGAGCACTGAGTGCCATGTCCAGTCATTCCTTGGACACCTCCAGGGATGGGACTCCACCACCTCCCCTTCCAAAGCCTGACAACCCTTTCCATGAAGAAATTCCTCCTGATTCCCCCAGCATAAACCTTCCCTGGCAAAACTTGAGGTGCCATTTCTTTTTGTCCTGGGAGCAGAGCCTGAGCCCTACCTGGCTGCACTGTTGTGTCAGGGAGTTGTAGAGAGAGAAAAGGTCCCCCCCGAGCCTCCTTTTCTCCAGGTGGAGCCACCCCAGCTCCTTCAGCCGCTCCTCATATGCCTTACTCTCTAGACTCTTCTCCAGCTTTGTTGCCCTGCAGGCAGATTAACAACAGGAAAAGTGTCTAAGAATGCATTTCAAGCGCCAGCAGCAGTTTTTATAGTGTGTGTGAAATTGAGCAGTCCTAATCCTAATCTCACTTTGACTACAAAGTCTGTAATTCCTGTAAAAACCGGGCACTCCTGCAACGGGGGCAGGTGGAGGTCCTGCACACCCAGGGCAGCCTGCTGGGTGCTCTTGGGAGCTCTGAGTGGGGCTGTGCGGTTCAAAGTCGGTGGTACTGCTCATGGCTCCTTCCGAGCAGGAGACTACGGGAGCCTAGTGGTGGCGTGAGCTACGGGCGGCCCGGCAGTGACCGAGGGGCTGAGCTGTAGGGGATGCTTGTTCAGCCCCTATACAGGGAGCACAGGGCACAGCCGCTCTTCCAGGGCTGCCTGTTCAGCTCGACAGATGCTCCTTCCTTAACCCTTCCCCTTTCTCCCTGTCCCCCAAACAGATCCTTTCCCCAGTCAAAGCCGGTTTTCCCCAGCCAGTCACTAAATCAGCCGGATGTGGCTCCCTTCCCTCACCTGATACGGTGACGAGGAGTGCCTGCTGATCAGTCCTTTCATGTAGTCTCTGCCGATTGCTGCTTCGGCCACTAAAATTAAAAAAAAAAAAA
>VZTE01004281.1:31362-77552 GCA_013397775.1 Eulacestoma nigropectus
ATCGCTGTTTTTGTGCCCAGTGACTCCCGGGCCGCTGCTCTGCCCGAGAGGAGCCCGGAAGGAAAGTTTTGGGACGGCGGGGGCGCGGGCGCTCAGCACCGCGGACAGCGCCGTTCGCATTCCCTCTCGCATTCCCACTCGTGCAACTCCCCGCGCCCCTCGACCCTTCTCCCGGCACTTCCAGCGCGGGAAAGGCAGTTGGAAAAGCCAGCGGGAGATCTGCCGGCCCGAGCCTCGCTCTGCGCCCTAGGGCTGAACTTTCCGGGTCTCCCCCGCGCCCTCCGCGGCGGTGACGGGCTGTGCTGCTCCCCGCTTCCCGGCCTCGAGCGCGGCTCCTCCGTTCAGCACCGGGGCTGGGGACAGCGCCCGCCAGTCCAAAACCGCCTCTTCCTTCCCTCCCTCCCGACGAGGGGACAGGGACAGGGGCCACGTGTGCCAGTCCCCCACTTTTCCCCGTCCCTTTTTAAAAAAAAATTAATTTTTTTTTTTGGTGTGTGTTTTGTTTTGTTTTGCTGGAGTTGTGGTTAAAGTTGCAAAGTGCCTGTTTGATGCATGCCTGCGGGCGATGGCTGCGCGCCACCCTTTTCCTCCCAGTATATTGTAATGAGAATTTGTCAGCACTCTCAGTTTGGTAGTGGAAGCTTCCATTTTGTGAGGAAGGGGTGTTGGTTCCTCCTAACATGGAGAAAAGTCTGCGGAGTTTGCCGATGGGGGATGGGACCCCATTCATGCTGAACATTACCATTTTGATTGCTTTGATGCCATTTTTGGAGGGGGGAGGGGAGAGAATACGCTACTCAGCAGAGCACAAAGATGTTTAATCACTGTATAGAATCAAATCACATACTTTCTTTTTTAAAGCCAATCTGACACTACATGATATGTAAGGACTGTTAGTCCTTGTTTCACAGTGTAAAACAGCAAATTGTTGACTCTAATACTACTATACTGGGTAGAAGGTTGTTTTTTTTTTTTTTTTAAATAAGGAAACAGCCTTTCCTGCAACAATGCATCTTTATGTGTTGTATCTTCAATATCAAAATAGTTTTACTGTTCTAAGTGGGTATTTGGAACATAGATTTGATAATTTCCCCCTATATTGTAGCAACTGTTTCAAGGCTGTTTAAATTTTTATGATCATAGTAAATGAGAAGCTATTTATTATATGTCATGTTGGAATTTAGATAAGGCAGAGAGGCACATTTGAAAATACAGTTTGAACATTCTGATTCAGCTTGGGGAAAAAGGTTTTTGCTAAGCTTGCACAGCATATTTATGTAGAATCCAAACTAACTAGTAAAAAATCGTCATATATTTATGACTTGCCATCCTCATAATCTTGTAAATAAATCTATAGACCACGAAGTAATTAAACATAAAATACCTAAATTCTGTAAACAGCAAATTTGGCCTAGCAGGAAACCTATTTTTAGGCAAAACGCAAGATTTCTTTTACTATTTTCAACATCCTGTGCAACAAGAGCTCATAATTAAGAGCCTGGCTGGTGGTGTAGTGTTCTCGTGGTGTTCTCTACAGGCTGCCAGAGGTCTACACTGAAATCTTTCTCAGGTCACAAGTGAAATGAGTTTGGAAGTCTTAGCTTGTGACCAAGTCACAAACCCATCATGTAAGTTTGCAGACTTGCTATAATTAATAGTTGCTCCTTAGGTAATGGCTTATAAATGAACTCTGCATCCTTGAGGGTATAGAGAAGGAGCACTGAGGACTCCTGAGACAACAGATGGGATAATGGTGGAGCTATTTGATGGTTTCAAGCCCTCACTTTCATTGGAACACCAGTGTAAATTTAAATAGGTAGTTCAAGTAGGAAGGTTATTTTTACATATGTATTTACAATCCTTCCTCCTTTACTCCCGCCCCCCCATTTGTTTAGGCACAACTAACTCATAATTCAATAATGTATACGTTTGATTGTGCATACACTGAATACAAAAGACCCTAAAATTGTGTTTCAATTTAACTGCACACGTTAATGATGAAACAGTAAAACAAACAAACAAAAAACCCCCATCTACACCTGTTAGAAACATAGCAGGAGTGAGTGTTATCTCTCAGTGCTCATATTCATCACTTTTCCATTGTAGCCGTTGGCATTTGTGGCAATGTGTACTTTCTTGAAAGTTACAAATGAAGACAAGAAAGAACTGAATGACAAACTCAACTTTTGAGGGAAATTCATGAAGTAGACTTTTATGCACAGCTGGATTTAAAGTTGCATCCTAATTAAGGATCCATGGCTAGTCATCGATGTCTGTTCTATGTTGGTGGATTATAGAGATAGAGAATTTAGCATAGTTCTAATGTTTTTCAGTGTCTTCAAATAAGTAATGTAGATCCATCATTTTCATTACGGGAAGGCAACAGCTTTAATCAGTTCTTAATTTGGCATCCAACTCAGAAAGACAAGTTAGACTTCTGTCACAAGAACATCCTTCAGATGCTGTACTTTTGATTAATTGTCATCACATTTGAGAGAGGGTTACCTCTTCTTTAGCAAGATATCATGTGTGAAGACTCCATTAGTTAGTCCAGTGGTTTTACACCTTCAATCTACAGCACATGCAGAGCAGCAATAACATTTTTATCTAAATTGTCAAGGAACAAGCATTTATATGTAAATAAAAGAGCCATCATAAGAGCCACCATTGGCCTTAATAGCACACTAGAGGTGCTCTGCTGCATGTGTTTCTTGCTCTTTATGTCCTTAAAGAGTTGTTAAGGGTCTTTTAATTCTAGAAAGTTAGTTATTAATTAATTATTATTATTAATTAATAAATCAGGATAAACAAATGAACAAATCTTTAACCTCCACTGGAAGTTCCCTGTTACATGTTCCTCCTTACTGACGTAAGCGTTAGGTGGCAAGCCAGGTCTTAAAAATTAACAATGAGCATATGTGGGCCACTGTATTTTTGACCGTGATGAACTCTGAATTCAGACAGCCTGTCCTGGAGCACAGTAATAAAAATATGCCTTCCTGAAATACATTATGCCATTCACTTGTGCACTGCCTCATTTCTTTACCATAATTTACTATCTATGCAGAAAATCAACATTAGTTTCAGGCAGACTCTCCCAGCCTGTGTTATTGCTGGTTTGGGGTTTTTTTGGGTAGTGTATCTGAAATGAAATCACTGACTGTATTTTGCCTGTGGTGATCACCAGCAAAACCTGTTTGTGGAAAGTGTTAGACTTCTTAAATTGAAGTGCAGTTCTTGTGCAAGTTGTTGGAGATGGTTTAGCTCAAGATGTCTCATTGTGCTGATGTTGTCTCTTTGTTTTGGGGAAGAGGAGGAAGTGCATTTTGGGTTTGTTGAAGTTCATGCTGGCCTGTGCCTGGAAATGGCAGCATTGTTTACATGAGTTAAAGAGTAAATTATTGATATTGCCAGAGCTCAGTATTTCATATGGCTGGGTTCTTTCAAAATGATTAAGGTAAAATAAGGGTTATAAGCTTCAGTGAAAACTCAGGTAAAATCTGAAAGGCATTTCCAGATTGAGTTGAACCTGATGTCGAACTCTGACCCAAGGTATGCTCAACCCTCCCTATTGCTGTGACAAGAACTGCATCCATGTCTGGCTCTGGATGTCAGGGGAGGCAGGGTGATGGGCTCCCAGGTGGACTATTAAACTTTTCTATCACTGCACTTAGTCTATAAACACAAAGACAACAGGTATTAAATATGAGCTTGACTTTGCCATTTTTCTGCACATTGAGGTCCTGTTAACTTTGCTGGGAATCCTGAACAATTGCAAAATAAAATGAACTTACTGGATCAGAGTAAAGATTAGTTCTGGATTGTAATTCAGAAAGCTTCATTTCCTTTTTTTTTTTTTTAAACTGCAAAATCAGATGGCAATGTATTGCTTGTTTTGGCATCTACAGAAAGAGGGAAAAAACTAGGGAAGGATTTACCTTCAGCTCCTTGGAGGAGAAGCTTAGGAATATAGTTTGCATAATGACAATCCTAGCATTCTGTTTGTGCTTTCAGTAACAGCATATTGAGATTCTCTGTTCATATTAGAGAAAAAGGGTAATAAAGGACATTTTCATCGAGGAATGGAAATATGGCTTTCAGCTTGCCCTTATAAGAATCATGGAATTTGCACATCTGTAACAAAAATGTGTACTAGAGGGGTTAGAAGCCCATTTTGTTTGGTAGCTGCTGGACTGGCATGGGAAATGCTGTTTCATTCCAGTATTTTTCTTTGACTGTACACTTTTCTGTACTTGTATGGTGTATCACTTGGCAGGGCTAAGAGTTGAAAAGAAAATGTTACATTTATTCTAACCATTTTAAAGAGTTCGCTTTGATATTTTAGCCACTTGAAGCACCTGCTGTCAGAACAGTACAATTGATTTCAATTAACTCTGAATTTCTTCAATAAGATGACTTTTATAATAACTCCAGTAATCCCATGATGCCTCATTAGAGGAGCTGGCTATGATGATTATTCCTGTGATTTAGCAATTTTTTCCTTACAATGCCTTTGTCTATTCAGAAAAAGGAATTAGGCCAACAATACCTTTTAATTTCATTTCTGGTTTTACACTAACACTTGCTATCTGTTACACACTGTAAAATACCTAATTTATACTTGCAGCAAACAGGTATTTGTTCACATGTACACAATGCTTTAGTAGGGAGATTCTTTTAAAGAAACTTTAGTTCTATGTAGGAACTCTGTGTCTTGGAGTTAGAATTTGTTTTAATTTTTCAGTAGACACTTGGGCAGCTGTTCAGTGGTGCTTCTGCAGGAGTCTTTGTCAGGAGCTCTGGTTTGATGGAACCAAATCTCCACTGATTCATGCCATGTGTGTGGCTCATCCAGAACAATATGTCATGGCAGATGTTTAAACCAGTTCATTTTGTTTCAGGATCTGGTGCACAGACTCCTTGTATCTGTGAAAGAAAAGGGGAATGTCTCCTTTCCACAGCATGATGCTAGAGAAGGGTTTTGAATGGTGGTTTTAAATGACATTTCCATGGGATACTGCATCAGTCTAAACACTTCTCCAATGTTCAAGTAGAGAAAATCCCTTTTCATCTCATCGCAGATTTGGTTTTCAAGTTGAAAGCATGAAGGCATATAAAGACGTTCATACAAAGTTACTTTTAACTTTTCCCTCTATGCCTTTCTCTTTGTGATCAAAGATAAAATATACAGCATTTTTGTACTTGATTGTAAAATGATACCTCCCTCTTCCTTCTGCCCCCAAAACAAAATCTGAAGCACCAACAAAATTTTTAAGCAATAAAGGGTAGAAATTTGCAAATCAATAAGACAAGGCCATGGTAAATGGTGTACGTCAAAGAGGGCAGCTGGTACACGCAGAGGAGTTGGAGGTAAGGGAAGTATGAAAATAGGCTGCAGGTTTAAGATAAGAACAAAGAAGAACAAAAAAGAACCAGAATTGGACTAATTGAAATGAAAATTTGTCATTCTGCCATTAAAGTACACAGTTATTTCAGTGTAACAGACTCATATTTAGTCTATCCAATCCTCATTGCACACTTCTCTTATGTCTGTATATACATGTATTTTATATTTTTGTTTTTATTTTTTTTAAGCTTAATGTGGTACTACTGTTTTATTTGTAATTGTTCTTCCTGAGTCAAAATGTACTTCATGAAAAATGTTTTCTCCTCCACCCCTCTCTTTTTTGAATCAGCTGCTTATTGTTATGCAGTAGCAATTTCCAGAGTGTCATATGAAATTGCTGATGCAGCTTAGTTCTCGCTCCAACCTGCAACTGCCAATAGTAAGCGTCTATTGAAATCTAATATGTACCACAGGGCTTTTTGCACATGTACAGGCAGACCCTTCTGATTAATAGACAGAGGACTGGGAAATGGGAGCGTGTATTTTCCTTTTTGTAACCCATGGAGAACTTAAATATATGTCCAAGTTTAAACTATAAAACAATCCTTTGACTGAATTGAAGTAAACCAGAGAACTGACCATAAGTGCATCTGCAGTAAAATCAAAGCAATAAGTACTTGAGAACTCTGTAGATATGATGGACTGTGTTAATTTAGGCTTTTGAGAGGCAATCTTATTTTCAGAGTTGTAATTCAGTTTTAGGAGCCTGGGCATTGAGGCTCTGGCCAGACCAGTGTGTTCACCTGAAGGTCTGATTGCTTGTGTTTAATTGAGAGAAGCATATAATTGGCCTTGAAACAGAAGTTAAATCTATATTGTATATAAGTTACTATCATTTCCACATTAATTTAGCTTTATCCTGTTGGTACTTTGTGATGTAGCTTACCTCTTATCCTGGGAGAAGGAGTGAAATTGCCTTTCTGCGCAAGTCAGCTATCAATGACAAATCTTACAAGGTTGCAGAAAGTGAAATTGTATATTGCATTTCGAATGATTGAGTCAAGTGAGAATCACTGATACTTTTGACATGCAGCAGAGATTAACCTGCATTTTGTGTAATGTTCTGTTTTTCTAAAGCACTTCAAATCAGCTAAGATTGCCTAAAGATTTATTGGTGAGTCAAACCTTTTCTTAGAATGAGGAAGAGAGAAGCTTCCATTCTCAGAAATGTACAGACTTGAGTGTCTCTGTGTATAAATGTGCTTCTGTGTGTGTGTGTATGTGTGCGTGTGGTTGGATGTGAGCATAAGGTCTTTCTCTTTGATATCATTCAGGCAGAAAGCCAATATGCGCATGTAAATGAGCCTGAAAATGTAATTAAAAATATATACATACTAGGGACTGCAATACAGAATTTAGTATGAGCTGCAGGTTACAAAGTGACAAGTAACATTTCCTATATAGTCACTGATACTAACTCTCATCTGTGATTTATGCATCTTGTGTGTTACTAAGTGCCAAACAGATAAATGCTGAATTTATTTCTTTAGATATCATTTCACCATGATGACTGAAAGCAAAGTACATCTTGCCCATTCTCTTCCCTTCAACCAAAACAAAAGCCAAAACACACCTACCATGCAAGTGTTACTACGGAGACTAAAAAGTATTTTACATAAAGTCAGATAAAGACCTATTTGTTAACATATCTTTCCTGGCAATAAAATGTGACAAAATAGACTTACTTGTGAATATATTAGATCAAGACAATTCTGCAAATCATTAACACACATCTAGGAACTTGTATACAGATGGAAAAAGAGAAAGATTGCCAGGGGAAAGACATAAACAATTTTGTCCTTTATTTCAGTGTAGATAACAAAGGCTCGCACAGAAAAGCCTATATGAGAGGCACCTCAGAAACTCCAAACTTTAGGCAAGAAGCCAGTTTTCTTTGCTTGAAAGTATTTTCTAAAAGTTAGGTCAGAGTGCTGGGTGCAAAAGCTAATGTTTCTGCTCCCCAGCTTAGGGAGAAACTACTTGGAAAAGCATTTATTTTGCATTTAAAAATACAAGTGGAATCTAGATGCATTTCTATCAACAGCTCCGCAGCCCATAAATATATGCAACCTAAGCCAGTGCCTTATTTACATTATTTTATTAACATTCTTTGCTGAGTGGGCTTGAATGGAACACAATCTCTCATATAGAGGATCTAATTATAAACACAAGGGACAGAACCAAATAAGCAGTCTTTAAAGGGAAAAGAGTGTGGCAGCTTTGTTTAAAGTGTCCTTTAATGAACTTCTTTAGCAGCTTGTATCTTAGCAACATGTTTTATTACATACCAGTGCGAGAGAAGCAGTTTGCAGATGGAGTTGCACACAGTAATTTATTTCCCCTTTTTCCCCCATTTTTTTTCCTCCTCTGTGGTGACTCAACTGGAATGTGCAGCGTAGCTTTTCTAACACTGATAGCTCACTTGAAATACCTGATTGGTTCATTTGTATCTGTTCTGTTGTGTTAGTTAACGAAAAAGGCATTTATTATGGTAAATGCATAGTGATTATGCGTGCTCTTAGAAATTCAGATATGACTGTTTTGAATAGGCATGGATTTAAATGGAAAACAACCCCAGCTTTTTTCAGTGCACTTTTTTCCAATGAATGTGCTGCACTCGGCACTCATCCTCATCGCACACACTGACAAGTTTCCAGATTTGGAGGTTATTTACTTTCCATGTTACATGGAGTTGTTTTAATCTCTCATCTTTCACCCCTCCAAAACTAATTGGAATATAGGAGTGACAGAAGCACTTGCAATTTTTTTTTGTCTTCTTAGACAAAACTTGGCACTTAAACTGTAAGTATATTTTTAAAAAGCTGCTGTTTCAAAAACCAATTGAAATTCTGCACTACTGTCCCTTCTTCAAATGACCTACAGGGCTTATCTTGAAAGCAATACTTTTTGTTCTCTCCACTACTAATTGCAGACCAAGTTCTCCTCATATGTTTTGAGTGAAAGAGTGAGTAGCTTTTTTCAATAGGGTCTTTGGAGGAATATGATATTATTGAAGATGAGTATGAGCAATACAATCTAGACTTCTTTTTTTTTTTTTTTCTTATAAATTAAAGGGGAAAAATGCTTTTAATGAGCAAACTAAATACTATTCAGCTCAATTTACATTTTCTGCTGGCTAGGCAGGTGTAAGTCCAGAAATATATTTCCCTGGAGTTCACTGGAGTTACCCAGAGTTTGCACTGGTGTGATAAAAATCAGAATATTACCAGAGGGAGAAAAGCAGGTGAGGAGGGGAGAGGGCAGATGAAGGCAGTCCAGAGTGTTAGGAGAACCCACAGAAGGTGGAGATTGTTGGCTTAAAGATACTGCTCTTGGGGATGGCTTCATTAAACTTCAGTTAAGAGCTAATATATTAGGGGTTGATATTAAAAAGACAAAACCCATCCATTTCAGAAAGCCCATTCATATTTGCAAGTAGACAGGAGATGGTTTTTGAAAGAGATGGAATTGTTTCTTTGCTTAACATTAGTGAAATGTAAATGCATTTCCATTAACTGGCAAACTATTACTTTTCTTGAGTCCTTAGTTCAAAAAACCACTTTTTCACTCCAAAATATGGATGATCTCTCCAGTTTTCTGGTTTCAGTATGTCAGGTGACAGCCTGCCTCTTGTCCCTTTTGGATCTGCAATATCTCAGCCTTAGAAGCAGCATAAAGAAGTCCTTTGAACTTTAAAAGCAGTAAAAGAGGTAAAGAATGGAGAGGTAAGTAGATGCAGTCCCACTCTCCTTTAAACCGTGGTGATACTGGTTTTAAAACAGAAGGATGTCCTCTGAAGCCAAAAGTGATTCAGTTGCCGTGTGATTAACTTACTTTTTTCTTTCACAATTCAGCCCACTGTTTATTAAGTCAATTTGGATTGAAAAAACTCTAAGCTTGGAGAATGCACTAGAATCTTGCACAATCACCAGGATTAATGATGACAGTCTGAACTGTCGAACAAGCTAAATCATGAAATTTGCAATATTGCTAGACAAAGGCTTATATGTTTTTCTGCAGCTGTATTGGCCCTAACAAAAGGGACCTGCCGTTACTGGAACAATTCATGTCCTGTCATGAGAAATAGTATTTATGCCAGGCACAGCATTTGAATACCATGTCTTAGGTTAATTTTTTTTAATGTGATAGAGCTGGGAATATTTAAGTGAGGTGTAAAAACAAGAGTCTTAACATACTAGGAAATTTCATTCAGAAATGTTGCAGTAAGAGAGAACAAAATGAAGAACTTAATTATTTTCTGAAACATATAGGAAGGAATTAGGAACCTGTGTTTCAGATTGGCTAAAACAAATCAGCAAGATCCAGTGGTTCATTTTTCCTTCAATAAAGAAAAAAAATAGGGTTTTTTCCAGAAGCACAAACATTTACAGAAACTTATTTAAGCCTCTGAGTGCTAGCACTGTACCTCATTACAGAAACACTTTTAGTAAAGGAAACTTAAAGGAACTTCCATCCCCAGAAGAAGCAAAGACTCATTTATAAATAATGAGAGCAGGAACAATGGAAAGCTGAGTACATTCTGCATGAATAATATAACTGAGGATTGTGAAAAGCCTATGATTTTTGTATGCCAAACTCAGTTCGGGAGTGCAGCATTCCGCTGATTTTTTTGACATTGGAGAGTCATCCCTTCTCCCCACCATGTGTATGTGCAAACATATACACACAGAGGCCTAGCACTGATGATTAAAGAGGGGAGTCATCAGCAGCTCCTAGAGGTGGTGTTGAGACTCAGGTGTAAATTCATAAAACTGGTGGAAGTTGGGTTGAGATCTAGGCCAGCACTGAGCCTGAGGTAGGTGGAGGAAAGGTGGAAGACTTGTTTTAAGAATAGAATCTGAGCTTCCGTCTGTATCCTTGACTAGAAGGCTGATTCTGTTTGCATTTGTGCATTTTTAAGTCAGAGAGTTTATGAGGCCTTCAGTATGAACTCCTATTTCTGGCATCTTTAGATAGATCATTTTTATTTATGAGATTATATCTGGATTTAAGCTCTGGATTTCAGGCCTTTTGGTTGAAAAATTTTGGCCATAGTTGGTTATTTTATCTTTTTTTCCTCTTGCACTTTCTTAATTAAACTCGTTCTCCTAAATAAGCTGAAGCTCTTTGGGTCTGGGTCTGTCTTTGTCCTGTGTGTATTTAGGGTTTGGCTTAATGAGATTCTCCTCCAGGATTCACAGACCATAAGGTAATGCAAACAATGAAGGCAGTAGTAGCTGACGTTTTCCATATACAGTGGAAGAGTAAACTTTCCCCAAAACTCATCTTGAGTGACTTTGCCTACTGTTACAAATACAGAGCAAGTAAGCTGGAATTTTCCTGGCTTGGGCTGCCTGAGGTGGTCCATTTCACCCACTGTTATGAACTTGCTATCCTATTTTATAGAAAAATAGCTTATAGTTTTGAACAAGATGTTCTTTCCCACCTAAGCCATTCTGTGTTTCTATAGTTCTCTCAAAGTTGAGTTGTTGGGTTATTCTGGAGTTCAGTCCCTGGTTGCTCTTTGAAATTGCCACCTGTTAAACTGAGTGCTGTCAAATGATAATGACAGATTTTTTAAGATGATCCAATGTCCTGAAGCTGGACTGAAATCCACTAATGTATTTTCTAAAGATCTTCCTACTGTATGGCCCCTATTAGTTCTACTAGTGTTAGCTAGGCAAAGTGGCATGCATAAGCTCTGTCTGTAATTACAATTTCTGATAGTCTTCTATTTTACTTCACTGTTTGGAAAAAAAAAAAAAATAAGGAAAAGGTCTGACATCTGTCATGTTAAGATTTTGTAGTTTCCTTGGCTTCAGTTGAGCTGTGCCTTTTTATACTTCCCAAAAATCTGGGCCAGGTGGACTTAAGTTCCGTCACCATCCCCAGACTACAAAATTGGCCAATCACTGATACATTTGTCTTGATCTCCCAGGTTCTTCCTCTTTCATTACGCTGGCTTCAGTTTAGGTTAGTATTAGCCACTGGTTTGCTGATGGTCTTTGTCTAAAGGCTGTGGCTAAACCTTTAGATTTTGGTATAAAAAATAGAAAAGTGTTATTCCAGAACAAAGTCTGAATAATAGCTGGCTGAGAATTGCTACATATTTACTTAATGATTCACTGTTCCTTGAAAAAGATCTTTTGATCGTCAGATAGTTATGTATTCATCAGCTGGGCTGTTCCAACTTATCATGTAAATATATAAAGTTTTCAAAATGCACAGTTCTCAGCAGACTAGACATGTACGTGACCCGGCGTTTGTTAAAATGCAGTTTCTTGACATGACTGAACTCAGCATTCCTGTAGTCTGTTGAGTTACTATCCACTGAAGGAATTTTACCTTCTCTGGTTAAGGATCCAGTAGGTAGGTGCAATTCCTTCCGAGTCATTACACTATTTTCAACTTAGAAAATCTTAAAATTGGAATTAGTGGATACTGAACTTCTGTGGGAATTTGATTCGCTGTGTTGAATGTGCAGTGAATCAGCCTTAAAAAAAAAATTATGTGGTTGCTTTACATGCCTGTCCAATGTTGTTCTGAGGGAACTGACTGTTGTCTAAGAGCATCCCAAATGTCTTTAGTGGAAATGGCTTAGAAGACAAAGTAGACACAGGGATTTATGTTTCAAGGGTCAGATTCTGTCAAACACAAGGGTATTGGCACAAGTACCCTTCATATTTTAAAGAGGGAAATCCCCTCCACCTGGTAGAAGAGGTGTACAGTGTATACAGAGATCAAAACACACAAAGAGCATGAGAAGAGGAATTTGAGGTGGTATCTAGAACAAAGGGATTAAAATTGAAACTTACAGGTTCTTTGTGAACACAGCAGGGAGGTCTCGGTATTTGGATGAGAAATAAAGGGGGATAGGTCAAAGTTTGAGATGGGAAGATGATTTTCTTTCTCGGTTCCCAGCAAAGCAGAGGCTGTGGAGCTTCTGTGGAGGAACTGTTGGCAGGCACACTGTGACTTTATGGATGCCCACAACTGGCAAAGGTCTGAGCAGTCTCCTTTTCCCACATTTCCTTATTTCCCAGGAGAAATAGAAGAGAACATTTTAAGATTAATTAGCTTATGATGATAGGCAGGAATTCTCTTCTGCAAGTTTGATGCTAGAAGGGGTGTTAAGATGAGGATTGATACTCCTGTGCACAATTTTCACTCTTTGTTTATTTGCTTGGAGTTGATACAGTCTTTATGGAACAAGCTTTTGCTGAATGTGTACCCAGGAAATGTGCAGGAAGCTGAGTTTTAATGTGATTCAAATCAGTAATGTCAAAATGCCAGTCAGTAATATCAAATCAGTAGTTGTCAAAATGCTGTGCATTTTTATTTCTCAAGGCTAATATACTACATCTATTTTTAATTACCAGCTATAACTGGAGGTGTGATTGATTTTCCTCTGCTGGAGTGTCATTACTAGCATTTCTGTATTCAGTTATCCATGTTAAAATGTTTGAATAACCCTCTATTTAGAATGACGATGTCCCACCTCAGAGTGGTAATTTCAAGCTCAATAATTTCAATATTGAAATAACTTACTTTTAACTCCCAGAATGGATGCATCCCTTTGCTTCCCTCACTCATGTTCCAGGAGGTGTAACATAAAGTTGATCTAGCAAAATGCATGAGGGAACTTCTCTTTCTGTTAGTTTAGGTAGGTAAACCCACCTCAGCTGGGCAAGGAGGAAAATACAAAGTGCTGAGAGATGATGGCATCTAATGCTGTCACTTCCTTAGGACTAAGATGATCTGTTTTCAATGTGGGTGTTTATAATGCTCTCTGAGCATTCTAGGACAAGTAGTTGTACAGTGAAAACTGAACTTCTGCCAGTCACTGGTAGTTGTACTGGCTCCCCTCTGGCTTCTGTCTTTGCTGTGTGGCTTTGGCTCTTTCACCCTGAAGGATTTTTAGATTGAAGCACAAAGAGAAGCTTTATTTGGTCTTTTGGAGTTCATAGGAGGATGGTGGTTATGCCACTGTGTAGTGCAGTGGAAGGTCTGGAGAGCAGAACAGTGGGTGCTGAAGACACTGTACCCATCCCAAAGGTTCAGGCTAACAATCTCTAGTCTAATCCCAAGGACTGAATGGCTGTTACTGTGTGGAACGTTATGTGTGCTCCAGAAGTGTGCTCTGCTGTTGAGTCTAATCCCAACAGAATCCACTTGGTCTACTCCTGAATTACTTTGCACTGTGAAACAAAGTACAAGATCTGCCTTCATCAGATCACAGGGTGATCTGCTTCAGAAATAAGCTCCTGACTTGAAAGCAGTGGTTAATGTGGATTTACCCAATACGTGTTCCTTGCTGGTGGGTTCCTCTGATGCTTAAACAGCACTACTCAACTCTGGCCCGTCTGTCTTTATAATGATATCCCAGGCCATGAATGGAGGAGAGGGAGGAAGGCAGTTTCCCTGCTTGTGGGCATGGATATATCAACTGCATTCCTCTGTATTCTGCATAATGGGAATGAAGAACCAACCCCTATTATCTTTCCCATGTTATTCTAATCCCTAAGATCTGGGCCATTTCAGGTCTAATGGAATTCTGAAATCCTACTTAAAGCTTTTATTTTCTTATTTCAGATATAAGACCTATATCCCACTATGGCTGGGAACAGGGTCCCTCAAGGTGAAAGTCTCTTCCATGGCATTATAGTATTTTGGGTTGCAGTCTGCACTTAATTTGCCTGTGTTAACAGAAGTTCATGTCCATTGATTTTGATATCTTGCTTGGATAGAACATTAGAGGGACACTTCCAAACTCCTTATATTTCTTAAGAAAATATCACTACTTCCCTTTTTCAGTAGGAATTATTGCCTCTCCTTTCAGATTCCTAATGTTTGTAGTATTATCCAGTACACAAGACCCAAAAAAATCAGTGAGGTTCATAAACACAGTTGAAACTTACTTGACTTAGTTTACTCTGAATGTTTTGCTTACTTTAGAAAAGTCAGCAAATATAATTGAAAGAGAGCATAGTAGTGCCATTTTTTAATGTTAAATAATACTGGCTGTTACAAAACAAGGGAACAAATGAGTGGTCTTGCAATATTCTCTTTTAAAAGCCAGTAGCATTCTTTTGTCCAGAACTTTACCACTGCTGACCTTCAGTGCTACAAGGAGCTGTGTAGCAGCTGGGTAGGGGATGAAAATGCCAGTGGTGCTTCCTCTCACCAGGCTGGGTTGGGTTGTGACCTAATGGTTGGGTTGCACAGGTTGGGTTGTGACCTAATGGTACAGGGTTTGTGCTGTAAGCAGCAGGGGAGGGGGGGTTCTGCCCCTCTGCCCTGCTCAGGTGAGACCCCACCTGCAGAGCTGCCTCCAGCAGTGAGGGTCCAGCACAGGAAGGATGTGGATCTGTTGGAGCAAGTCCAGAGGAGGCACCAAGATGATCAGAGGGATGGAGCACCTCTGCTTTGAGGAAAGGCTGAGAAAATTGGGATTCCTCAGCCTGGAGAACAGAAGCTGTGGGGTTACCCAATTGTGGCCTTCCACCTGAAGGGAACCTGCAAGAAAGATGGAAAGAGACTACAAGGGCCTGGTGTGACAGGACAAGGGAGAATGGCTTCAAACTGACAGAGAGTAGATTTAGATTAGAAGTTACGAAGAAATTCTTGGCTGTGAGGGTGGTGAGGCCCTGGCACAGGTTGCCCAGAGAAGCTGTGGATGCCCCATTCCTGGAAGTGCTACAGGCCAGCTTGTTCTGACACTGGTATTTCTTTTTTAGCTGCCAGGAAGCACCAGAAGATGGCATGGTTTGTACAGATGCGTGCTGGAAAGTGAATGAGTGAGCTTGTGAAACTGCTATTAATAATCTTGGGTAGAGTGTTTAACACTGTCATAAAGAAAAGCAGCAACATGCAGTATTTTAATCCTTATTTCTTCTTTCTGCCAGTGAGGGACAGAAGTAAAGTCCAGCTTACCTATCTGTGTATCTGTCTGTCTCTCTTTCTATCCTTCTCCGAGTTTGGCTGGCACAGAAAATGGGAGGGGAAAAGTGAAAGGAAAGCAAGTGTGGTGTAATCTTGGTGCAAAGGTCAGCCTGGCAAAAAGGGGTAGTGATGGTAACTGAAAAAGATGACACCTTCCCTTGATAATTTTGATGAAAAACTTTATCTCTTCTGTGTCTCAGTTCAAGCCTGAGAGTCCAGACTTATCCCTCTTACTTTCCTGTTCTCCCCTCTCAGTGCCCAGAAAAAAAGTGATGAACACAGGGTATTAAGATACTGTTTTACCCTCTGAACTGGAGCGCCACAGTGTGCTAGCTTTGGAGATTCAGAGTTTAAAGATATTTCATCTTAACATTCCTAATGTTGGAAGAAGTAGGAGTGTATTTTAAAAGCTGTGTTTGTGGGATTCTGCAGGACCAGCAGGCTCTGCCTAGCCTCCCATTGTTTACTGGATCTGAAGTCTTCTTTCATGCAGGTGAAACTGGTGACGGTTTTTATCAGTTTAATGAAAGGGTGCCTCAATGGAGTAGTTTGAGATTGTGGACTAACTGGTTAATATTTCTCTAGCCTTCCAAAAGTGTAAAGAACCACAAAAATATTAGAAATTATTTGTTAAAAATAATTAGTACAGGGGAAGAACCAGTTGAAACTATCTCCCCTACCATAATTGTTTCAGCATGTGACATGCTTTGGCTGATAATCATAAAATGATAGAATCATGGAATGAATTAGGTTGGAAAACAGCTCCAAGATTATTGAGTCCAGCTTTTGACTTGTCAACACCACCATGGCATGAAGTGCCACATCCAGTCGTTTCTTGATCACTGACACTATATTGTAAAATTCGCAGAACTATGTGGTTAGGGTTTATAGTACACAGTTGCTTTGATTTTTGTTTTTTGGTTGTTTTTTTTTTTTTTTTCATTGGCTATCCAGGCACTGGTACTGCCTTTTTAAGGGCATGTTGAGTTTAAGTCTGTGACTTGGTCTTTTATGAATTTTTGAGGCAAAGAGCTTAATATAGAGACTGATTCTGATGTATGGCAGGAATAACTCTGCAGAAGTTGGCAGAGTGCTGTAATGTGGAACTGCTTTTAGACTGACCACAGTATTTGCCGGGGTTGGGGATACTTGAAATTTGCTCTTTGCCATCCTGTAATCTTGTTTTTACCAATGGGACATCTGAATCCACAAGGACATCTCAGGGATGGGTCATATTTTCTGCAGGTTTAAAATGTTGTGAAATCTGTACATTTATGCTCATGAAGAACTTGGCTCAGTATGAGTAAAAGTGGGATTTTAACAAAACTCAGTTCACTTCTTCCACAGTCTGAAAGAACTGAAGGAAGGTTTGCACCAGACTTTTTTTTTCTTTGTTTTTCCATCTGATTTTATTAGACTAGTTAGTAGTTAGAAGTAAACACTCTGTTTCATCATTCTAGAATTTTTTATGTGTGCAGTATGATGTGAATCGCTTTGGAGACGGGATACCTCCAAGTATAAAGAGTCTATAGATGATGCAACAGAATGTAATTTTCAAGCTGAAACTCCACTAACCACGTGGGGGGTAGGAAATGTTGTGCGTGTATAAAGCTAACATTACAGGATTACAGTCAGAAGCTTGTAAGGAATCCAGGGAGTCAGGGTTTCAGTGCAGTTCTACATCTATAGGTGCCTTGTCTCTCCAGTGTGCTCATTACTGTGTTCTTTGTGGCATAAGGAGCAGTTCTGTGAAGTGCAGCTCTGCTCAGAGAAGTGTCAGTGTATTCAGCCACACTCTTCTGGCTCAACACATCTGCATTTTGCTGTGGAGCAAATGATGCAGAATTGGATTTTCAAAAGCTCTCGACAGTGTCCCAGTGCTCCTGACAAAGCAGACTAAGCTTCTGTTGAAACCTGTCTATAACTACAATCCCATGTGTGTGTTGTCCCAGAAGGGACTGATCACAACAGCACCTCTGGTCCCTGTCCCCAAGTTCTTGATCAAGGAAGTTCCTGTCTCCAGGGTTGGCCTTAGTCCAGCAGCCCCTAGGGTTTTCTGGTTGGGAAGGGACAACAGACAGTAGGACAGGTGCTCATTAAAATTCAATACATGTGTAGAAACAACCCAAGGAATATATTCAGAAGTGACTTTTTTGCCCAGTTACCTTCACCCTGTTGTTCCTCTTTCCTTTTCAGATTTAGTCAATGTTGTTGTCACCAGTAAAGACAGGGCCAGATCCAAAGCCATTTCAAGTCAGTGGAAAGGTCCCTGGCACGCAGCCTGGATTTGGATGGATTTTACTGGATTTCCTTACCAGTTAAGACTAGTTCTCACTGCCTTCAGTGGACTACAGATCAGTCCTTGACAGCTGAGACAGTATGGGTTTAAAATGGGAAAATATATTTCCATCCACTCTGGGAGATAGTCAAACATACAAAAGAGTTTGACTTAGATTAAGAAAACCCCCAGTGGTAAAGCCAAAGGTCAAGCAGTGACCTGGAAAGTTTCAGATGAGGGTAAAACATTGGTGCTGCAAAGCAAAGGAGAGCAAAGAGATGTTTATCTGATTGGGAACCTGGAGTCAGAATTAATTCCACCAACAGATGTTTCCAAGGCCAAGTTCTGCATGTGTGGAAATTGAATTATAATAGGTGTTGTTCTGCTTTTTTTTAACAGAAATTTCAGAAGTTTTTCTGTGTTGTTGACCTTCAAAACATTTTAGAAACATGGCTCAGCTAAGTCAGGCTACCAAAATGGTGTGGGTCTCAACTTGCTGCAAATGCAGAGCAGGTCTTATGTGTTCCTGTGGCAATTTTACTGTTCTGTGAGCATAAACTGTGAGCTGTGAACATTTGGGTTTGATAGGTTTGTGCCTTATATTGGTGCTTAAGGAAGTGGCACGCTCTGGTTCAAGGTTTTGCAGAGACAGGGGCATACAAAGGTGTTCTCAAATATTGATTCTCTAGAGCCTGTTGAGAAGTCATCTGTGGTGCCTGACCTTCAGTTAATCCAAATAGTGAACCTCACATTTTTGTGAAGCTTGCTGATAACTTAATATCCTCAGGATATCAACCCTTCTGTCCAGTTTGTTGAAATTGCACAGAAGATTCAAAGTAACATACAAAGGTATTGTAAAACTATATTTTGCATTTTAAACTGGAATTAGCACAGGGTGGTAAAATTTTGAAATGGAACAGGTTTTTAATTCCCCCCTGGGATCTGGGTAACAGTGGCAGTGGGAACCCCTTCGTATTGACTGGGGTTATTGACTGGGCCAAGCACCCCAATTTCCTCCCCTCCAAAGCTCCAGGCTGACTTGACTTCTTGGAGGAAGCCACTCTGAGAACCTCATGAATGAAACAAATGTTTTCTGGAACCTGCAGGACTTTGGTTTGGTGTTACTATTTATGTGCAGAGTGATTTTCCAGCCAAAGTTAAGGCCACAGGTGTAGCGTGCTGCCGATACAGGTCTAAAAGACTGTCTGTTGTTCATCAAGTTTACTGTCTATGTTCTCCATCTAGCTACTAACTCTGAGTAAGGGCAGCAGAGCAACTGACCACTTGGTAGCTATGCAAAAGCTTAATTTAATTATAACAGTAACAAAGAAAGGGAGGAGCAAGGTATAGAAGGGGCCCAGCATTGATATGACTTGGAAAGAATATTCTGGTTGCTGGCTTGTTGGCTTGGGTCTGTAAGATCTTTTCATTGTTCTGGTGGTTTCATGCTATGTGTACTTCAGCTGGTTGCCTGAGGTACCTCAGCCTCCTTTCCCATTTTTAAATGGATGAGCTGGCTTAGGGAGCTAAGGGAGCTGAGTCACCCAAAGTTAATTTCACAAAAAGAAGTTATTTGTTCCCTCAGGCTATGGATTGCCAAATCAGAGACCTGTGCAGGATAAGGGCTTTCATTCATCCCAAAGTGTTCTTTAGGAAAGCAGAACTGGGCTCTATTTTTTTGCAGCATATGGTGCACAGTTCAGCAATGTCCCACGTAATGCAATGGCAGCTTTGTTACAACCAGCAAACACCTGACATCCTGGTATTTTATTGTTAAGTTTGCAGCATGCTGCAGAATGAATAAATCCCACAGATCTGTCACGTAAAATCTTTCCATCTGTTTGCTTTCTTTCACACAATGTTCTGTAGCAGTTAACTATTTATAACTGTGTTAGTAACTAATATTAAATTGCACTTCAATTTTTACATGTGTAATCACCAAAAAAAAAAAAATCAGGTTAGGAGTATTACCCTTATTCTGTCTCCCAGAAATAGGGATTTTTATGTATACATTGGTGCAATCAGTGTGGTAATTTACAGTTGCAAAGACCTTCAGCAAGTCATGCAAAATTCATGGAGTATCTATTGATGCTGGAGTTCTAGCTGAAGTCTAATAGAGCTGACAGACGTGCGAGCTCTTGTTCCTTCCCACACAGTTTCTTTGTACCCACTCATCTGTGAACTCTCATCCACAGCGTTGGTTCCTCCTCAAAGCCATAATAGCTCCAGTTGTTTCTCACATTTTAGGTTAATCTCATTCCTGATGGAATGCATGACTGTCCACCAGAGAAAGTTTGATTTTTGTTGTTTATTTGGCTCTGATTTACATAGTTGAAAGGGTTCCTTGATAAACTTCTTGAATCTCAACTCTACATACTTAGGTGGTGTTGAGATATAGAATCTATGTAAAAAATATTAATTTTCTGGAAGTTATGTAATTTGCTCAAGTGTAATATTGCTGTTGTGGCTTGTTTCATAGACTTTATTTGATTTTGGTGGGCTGGAAGCAAGGAACTGATGTCCAAACGAAGTCCTGTGAAGTTTTATTTTTACCTCAGTAGTTCTGGCACTGGCACTTGGGTGTGTGGCACTGAACACACCCAAGTGCCTTTCTGTAACAACCAAGGCACGGACTCAGACCAGCAGGGAATCTGAGACGTTTATTGAGACAAACGAGCTGCTTTTATACACTTCTTCAAGACACAGTATTTCCGTATATGTTATTTTTCACTAAGCGACCTATCACACATTGCCACATCAGCAGCACACTTCCTCAATGTCCTTGTATGGGGGTGATCATGCGCTGTTCAGGTGTCTTATCAGCTTACAGCAGGCTCCTCTCCCCAGGGCTTTGCCCTGTGGCATCTCCTCCTGCCAAGGTCAGGCAGAGTCAAGCTTCTTTGTGCTGCCATTGTGTTCTGCAGGCACGTCCCACAGCCTGTAGCTCAATTCTGTCTTACCTCTCCCCACACCTCTCTGAGCTTCAGTTCCTTCATAAGCGTATTCTGGTAGCACAAGAAATTTTCTGCTTCCTAGCTGGAACTAGCAGGTAAATACAGTTGGAGGGTTGAACTGTACACTCAACTAATGTGACACTTTAGAAAGACTTTAAACACATACACCCTGCATCTCCAAATGGATGCTTAGTCTGGCACTCCAAAGTGCAGGATAGATCTGTCCATGGCCCCAGGTCTGGTCTTGTCCATGTCAAGCATCAGAAAGGTGATCACATCCTCACATCCTCACTTTTTTGTGGACTGCAGGGAGCTGGGGATGTGTAGCACCTCTTAGGAAGTGCCTACAGAAGCCCTACAGAACTGGGCTGCAGCTTATCATCATTTTCTGCTCTGTGCAGTGCCAGTGCCTCTCAAGCACACTCAGGCTTCCTCAGAGATTTCAGATCCCAGAACAACTGTTTTAAATTAATTTAGGGGAGAATAGATCAGGCTGTGATTTGTGGGCATACTCAAGTCTTCTTAAGAAGGTCAGATTTTTTTTTTTAATTATTATATTGAGCTAATTTTGATCATCTCATCACAATTTTAAATCTTTGTGATTACTGTTTGCCTCAGTAGCCTCCAGGTGCTTCTTCTTGTATGTGGAAAACCTGGCAGTTATGAATGTTTACTGCTAATGAGTTGCCTTTTCTGAAAGTACATTGATTTCTCGATCAACACCACAATTTTAAATGGCCTTTGTAAACTCTGTTATAAGTAGCTGCTTGTAAAGTTCAAAGTCTAAAAGTTACTTAAAATCCAAGGCCTTCTGTGGTACAAAATATTTACTTGTTTTCTTTCTTTTTTGTTAGGAATGTCATATGTTTGTGCTAAGCTGGCAACTAATGGTAGCTGCGAGTTAATTTGGTTATTGCTTTTTAGGCACTGCTAAATATTGAAATCCTGTTCCATTGTTACATTAACTGTGGTCTTTTCTGGTTTTGAATTTGTAAAAATAGTGGCTAAGGTTTTGGAGCAGGACTGATTGACAGCATTTTGAGGACGTGTTTCTGTTGTGACACAAGACAAAATACTGTCTGTTGGTTTTCCCTCAAAAAGCGATTGGCTGCATACATGGAAGTGGTTGGATTTAGGATGAGAGAAAGTTCTCAAAAACAAGGAAGGGTCGTAGAGTCTGATCTTTCAGGAATCTTAAGGATTTCCCAGGGCTATATTGGTAATTTGGAGAATAAGCTCCAACGTTATGTCAGTGTTCAGTGTGTGCCTATAGCAAATTTTCCTCTGTGCTGTGCAGGACTCTGGGTGGAATAGTTGAGTTCACTTCAGTCCAACAGCATCAGTATTCTGGAACCGCCTGTTCACCTGCCTGAAACTCCTTTCCATAACATACAGATCTCTGGCACACGTGAAAGTCTCCAGTAGAATGGGAACCTATTAAAAATGTATAGAACAGTGCAATTTTTAAAGGAAGACGTTCCATTAGTTTCGTTTTTTTCTGTGTGAAGGAAAATCAAATGTAATTGCAAATGTAATTGCAGTTTTGGAAACCACATGTCAATTTTTTTTATTAAAGGTGCTTCCAGAAACCTTTTAGGAGTCTCTTGGTGTTAACCCAGGCACAGAAATGCCGGGGAGAACTTCTGTCTGGAGAGCTTTTAGTTTAGACAAAGGTTATAGTTCCACTTCCACAGAGTGGCAGCTGAGGCTCAAAGGTATTTAGCAAGGCAACTGAGGTTGTGCTGGGAAGTTTGCAGCAGAGCTGGAAACTGAATGCAGGGCTTCTGTGTCTAGTTTATCAGCTTACCCACACGGGCATCCTGTAAAGGTGCTGCTCACCTGCACTTCTTCTGGGAAGGATGTGAACATGCTCTGGCTCCTAAACGAAAACATTCAGAGTGCCAAATAGTCTTCCTGATGGCATTTTCTACTAGTTTTGTTGCAGTGTGAAATAAATGAAAAAAAGGCCACTGGCCTCTCCAAACAGTCATAAAAACAACAACAACCCCCTCCCCCAAACAAACAAACAAACAAACAAAAAACCCCACAAAAACCAAACAAATAACCAACAAAAAAACCCCCCAAAACCCAACAAAAAAACCCCAAACCAAACCAAAACAAAACTTAATTTTTTTTCCCTGCTAAAATGTTTATTTGGAAGCAGCACAGCAAGTTGGAATAGTTTGATTTGATTAGCAAGTCTAAATGTATTAGCAGCAAGACAGAAACTATATTACAATTAGTGATAATTAGTTGCACTGGTTACTTCAGACTGCAATACTGTTTGACAGATGTGTTTCTGTGGTGCACTATTGAAATAGGAGCGTTCTTTACTGTTGTGGTGGTTCTTGGCTTTCCTTCTCGTGATATCTTCATCTTTTCATTGTTTGCTGATGAAATCTCCATTGTGGCTACTGCAATTTGTGGCTTGGCAAATACAAATATTCTCTTAAAAGTAAAGTTTAAACTGGGAAATAGTGATGTATGTGCTCATATTGATGCTTGACAGTCCTAGAGAAGGCCTCTTGTTCTCCATGGAAATGGTCACAGCCCAGCCTATCATCCCTTCTACTGCCCATCAGCCCTGTCCTTCAAGTCTGATCCAAACTCAATGAAATACCACAGGAGCTGCTTCTTTGACTGGAGAAGACTTTGGATCAGATACCTTCATTGAGAGAGGAATCTGGCTTCCCTGCCTGTTCAGCCCTCGGTCTCTGTAACACACAGGAGGGGCTACTAGTGTCAGGATATGTAGCAAAGAGGCTCCTTGGGGTCAGATTAGGGAGAATAAAACCATTTGGGGGGACTGTATCCCATGGGGAGGAAACAACCTCTTCTACTGGCTCACTCAGGCCCACCTATGGCAGGGAAACATGGAAACCTAACTGCTGTTGTCTGACTGAGGAGCAAGCAGGAAGGAGAATGAGCATTCTGGAGCTACAGTTCATGGTCTATAACCCACCTCAGATTCACTGCTCTGTTAGTCACAAGGTCCTGAAACATCCCTGTGAACTGCAGGTGCTGCTTCAAAGAGAATCACTTCTCAGATTGGGTGTCCCTTTTATAGACAGTTGCTCTGTGGAACGCTGACTGTGGATCATGTGACACAATCATATTCTCCAGGAACTATATCAGGTTAACCTCTCTGGCTCAGCCTTGTGTTGATAAACACATTAGGCTCTGACAATCACTCTGTTCCTTAGGAATAAACAGATACAATTTTGGATGTCTTGCTTTTTGTGTATGAGCAATAATCTCATTATCAGTCATCCAGAATAAAGTGCATTATGGTATATATTAATATTGACCTATGCACTGTCTGTGAGCTGTTTGGGGACAGATAAGCTAGAAATATGAATTTGTGCAAGCCAAATGTTTTCCGAGTTTCTCCAAAATATACATCTTATGCTACTGTGCATGTGTTTTGCTTGTTGCCTCAAAATAGTGGTTCACAGACTCTACAAAGTGCTTCTATCACTAGGCAGACATGATAGGTCACAGAAAAAGGGATCATTTAAATGTGTGACACAGTTACTGGTTAGTATGGCAGAAAAAGTTAAACATTTGGGATTGCCCATGGAAAACATTTGAAGATTGCCAGACAGCTAGCTCTGTAATTAAGGTCTTGGTTGCTAGTACTGCATGAGTGGACACTTCATGGCCCTCAACTCTTCTAGAAATATGTATTTCCAGCTGGATGAAGTTATGAGGCAAACTCTAAATAGGAAAGATAAAATGTAGAGTCTGTCTTATCATTCTAGAGATGAGATTTTTATGTCCTGTGCCAATAAGGCTGTATTTCTGGATTTCTTTTCTTTTGGCAGATCACCTATCCTTAGTCACTGCTCTGATAACACTGAGCATTGAAAGATTTTCCTGTATTGTGACATCCTGAGCATCACTGTGTTACTTTTATCTTGTATGTTTCTTAGGGCTTGTAGTTAGCTTGCAGTTTAAAATCAGGGTAACTGGATGGCAAGTAGGGAAGGATCACATAACCTAAGTTGTGAAGAAATGTTAGTAGAGATTTGTTTGCTGAGTTTTTTTCTCTGATGGTGGGATTCTGCCCGTCTGCGAAACTCCGGCTTCTCTGGCTATGGGACATTTCCCAGGGGAGCTTAGCACATGTCAGGACTGAGTCCAGAGCTTGCAGTGAGCAGAGTTCAAGAGGTTGGGGCAGGAATGTCAAGTGAAATAAAATTTGAGGAGTACGTAAGAAAGAGAGAGTGGGGGACTGTGCAGAAGGCAGGAATAGAGGAGGCTGAGTACTTACAAGCCTGATGGCAACTCCACCATGGCTCTGCCTTCCACAGGTGCTGCCTCTCTCTGAACACTCTTTCCCAGCTGAGAGCTCTCCTTCAGGATTACAGAAGGTGTCCCACTTCTTGTCTTCCAACTTCCTTTAATAATAAGACTTTGCTTTTGCATTTCCCTCTCTTCCTCAGCTCTCCAAGCAATTAATAAGCACAAATTAATACCAAACTCCCCAAGCCATTGTTGTAGATAAGGCTTGTCCCCCTTTCCTCTGTTCACACATGGGTGAAGAAAAGGATGGGGCTTACGTGTTATGACAAAAGTCGCGATAAGCATTTGTGGCAGGAGTGGGAAGAGATCTTCTTACTGGTGTGCGGACCCACAGAGACTTTTTGCAGTTAATAGCCCCTTGAAATCAAAAGCTTATAGATATGTTTATGGATCTGGACCTTATTCTGAACAGCTGCACTGTCTTTGTGATATCTACCTAGTCAGCAGAAGATGTTTCACTGAAATAATTATGCCCATGTGGTTTTGCAGCTGTAGCAAAAAGGAACTGCACAGTATCTCTTTAAATAGTATATGAGCTCTGCATGTTCCCAGTGCAAACGGAATTCTTTTCTCTAGCTTGAGCCTTACAGGCTTATAAGTGAGCTGGTTGTCATAATGAGTGGAAAGCCATCTGTGAATGCATGGCTTCCTTGGAGCACTTGTATGTAAACTACAACGTCATGACAACAGTCCATAGAAATCTTCCTTTACTGGAATTATAGAAAGTGGCGAATTTATTGGTCAGCTGAAACAGGAAATTTAAGTGAAGGAGAAAAAGAGTAGGTGAAGTTAATCATGCTATGAAGAGCTTTGACTATAGAAAAATTGGATTTTCAGAATTAAATGTAACTTAAATAAGGCTTTAGAAGAGACATAAGGTAACCTTCTGGCTGTCGTGCTCAATTTGTCTTGATTTTGGCAGGTCACCTGCATAGGCCATTAAACTGATTGTCTCAGGATAAATGCTAAAGATGGAGTAAACTACCTGATATTAATTTAAGAAAAGGTGATAATGGTGTCGTGCTGACAGTGTACATTTACAGTGATCAACACTGGCAACTGTTTTCTTTGAAAGCTATGAAACCTAAGAGCATGAATTTTCATTAATAAAAAAAAAATTAGGGACATGCCTAAGAATGAAATTAGGACAGCTTTATACCAAGCTATTAAAAACTGTGGTATTAGAAACCATTACTTGGTTTCTTGCACTGATCAGAATGTTGCATTAAGGGCCTGTCATGACCTGCTGTACTTGTTGCAGAAAGCTATCAGAAAGCCTGGAGAAACCAAATCAGCTCAGAGCCCAACTTCACAGCTACATCTTTTCTTAGTTACTTGGCCAAATGACAGTACCTCTAGCACTCAGGATGGTATCTTAACAGCCAAAGTCTGAAGTTAGATTGCACTTTGTAGTTTGATTATTAACTTCTTCTATATATACATATGTATATATACACATATGTATATATAGTATGTAATCTCTATGTATATATGTATGTAATTTCAGCATAAGCACAACAGAGCTTTAGCATCCCTGCAAATTTTTGTCTTTGAAACTGACTTACAGAACACCCTTAAAATAGACACCTCAACTGAGTTATTTTAAAATATGTGATTTTAAAATATAAAAGCTTTATTCTGCATCCCCACTGATGCTTCTAAGAGTCTTTTGCCAAGAGGAAGTAAATGGATATGAGCATAACAACCCCAGATAGCTGCTGCCTGAGACAGCTAATCAAAGGCAAAACTCTGAACCCATCTAGACACAAGCTGCTGTCAAATGTACAGCAAAGCTCACTTAAAAAAGGAACAGTTTTCCCCTTGCTGCTGTAGTTCAGTTATAACAGTTAGTCACTATTTGTATCCATAATAGATACAGTAATTTCACTGTTTTTTGAAGCTGATAATGTTTCCTTAACTACAGTATTACAGGTCACACTGTCTCTTATACAGCTGGTCACCCTCAATGAATCTGTTTGAAAAATCATGTGGTGGTTGTGGAATATATGACAAGTGTCTTATGAGATCTGATCTTTATATAAAACATAGTTAGTGGTGTTCACTATATAATACTTGCCCTGTTGAATTTAAATTCCTATCTTAGTTAGGAAATTCTGATTTAAAGTGCCCTTCTAGAATGGGATGGTGCCTGTATTTAAAAGAGCCATTTTTCTTTCTCTTGCACTTTCTAGTATTGTTTGATACCCAGTGTCCTCTGCTAGGTCACCCTGGGTGATATCACAGACCAAATGACCATGGACATAAGGGGGTGCAGCCAGGTGCGTTATGGTGCCTGTGTGCAGCTGTATTAGGAAATTGAAAGAAGCTTGTAGTCAATGCAGCTTTGCCTATCCATTTGCAAATGAAAAATTCCCTAGAAGTGCCTCCTGCCTCTTGGAGTAGACATTTTGTACTGTTCATGGATAGGGAGTATAGCAATGGTGACTGTTTTTTAGAATGTGTTACTGCTGTGCTCGGAATTATGTGCCCAAAGTAATTGGAAATAATGCAGTTGTGTTTTAGAACTGTGAATATCCAACTACCTACCCCAAAGACTTGTCTGTATAAAAATGTTAGCAAAATATAGCTGTGTTTTTATATATTACACCTGAGCAATTCCTTTCTGGATGTTGTGCACTGGAAACTTCTGCAAATTCCCTCTCCTTTTGTAGGAGAGTCGATCTGCTGGCTTGCTTTCTTAGCACAATGTAGCCACATAAAGCACCACTGGCTTCAATTTCCTCCTGAACCTCTTTAACTTTAATCTTGCAACCTCCTGCCCTCTCTAGTACTACTTCCCAGTTATCAGGCAAGAGCAGGGGGTCACCAGGCTTTTCAGAATTTGATTAGCAGTGTTGTTATGAATAATTCAGATTGTTTGGTACCAGCACAAGTGATCCAAGTAGCAATTTCAAAAATCTGATTTAGGAGTTAATATCACTGAAAAAAAAATTAATTAGTGTGACTGTTGAGGGCTCTTGACTTTGTCTATTCATATTGATGAATTTAGTGCCAGTGAAAAGCAAGATTGAAACAATTCAGGAAAAACAAGTGTATCTGTGGCAGAGGCCATATTCTATTACAGATACCCAGGGTGCACATGTTCCTTCCTCCTTGTTCCAGTCCAGCTCTTTCACTGTGTGCCCTTTTCCTTCTGGAGAGCACGTTCCTGAAAATCGTAGCTGTAGTAACATGCTGCTGTCAGTAATGGAAGGTGTTCATCAAGTGATCATGTGCCCATTATATAGTTTTTTGTGATCCTACTAAACATTAATTAACAGAACATTCTGCTTCCTTTGTTCTGTAAGAAACTGGAACTGCAGCAATCAACATTTGTCAGCAGAGCCCAGTTAATGACAGTGGGTTTGCCTCTGACGTAAGTTGGTGCATCTAACTCTGCCATTAGTTTGGCTGAAGCCTTTGCAATACTTCACCATTTGAACAGTGATACAAGACCTCTGCATGTTTAGGACAGTTTTGCACTGCTTTTGTTACAGAAACAGTTGGGGACCACTGCAGTTACTCTACCTCTTCTCCTTTTCTACCTTGTCTGAACTTTGCAATCTCCCATGCAGTAAGATGTTACTGTTTCACACATTGAGGCACTGAGAAATTAACTCAGAGATTTTCAGGAATGCCCAGCACCCTGCTCTTATCAGTGGGAACCCTTGGCCACTCTGGAAGATGAAGCTTCATGTCAGAAGCAAGCACAGCACCCTTTGCCTTGAGTCCCGCAGTAACCTCACAGGGGTGAACCTGTGCTGTAACTAAGTACAGCTTGGAAGCTTTCATGCTACGAAAATCTACCAAAGTCCAATTGGTAGATCTTTCCAAGAAAATAAGAACCTGCACTTCACCTTTGAGCATCTGGCTGCTGACTGTGTATTGTCTCAGATCTTCCCAGGCAGCGTTAGTTGTAGGTGCAATCTGGTAGGGGCCCATCCTCAAAGGGTCCTTGCTTCCCACCTGAAAGAGCCCCAGACATGTTGGAGCCTCAACTTGGATTCTGTTGGGTCGGGCAACCACAAGACAATTTCTAACTTTGTGGAGGCAGCAGTGTTTTGCACAGTGCCTGTTTGCTTTACCCCTCTTTGCTCCGTTGGCTGTCGCAGTGGCAGCTGCTGGGGAGCCCTCTGTCCTGGCTGGTGTTGGTCAGACATTCCCTTGGCAGTGCCTGCACTGTGCACACCCAGCAATGTGCCAGGCTCTATCCCTGTCAGCTGTATGCAAATCCTCGGCACTGATGTTAATGCCAGTTTGGTTTTTATAACATGGTGACAGCAACAGCCCACAGTATTAAACACAAGTACACGTACACAGTTACGGCAGTGATTACTGTAGATGTTCAGCTAGTCATAATATTTGCACTTGGCATGATAAGGAGCTTTGAATGATAATAGCACTGTAGTAGAAGCTTGTTAAAGTGACAGTAACCCTAGTGTCAATATGGAGTGGTGCGCTGGTGCATGCGTTCCTACAGCTTTCCCACAGACTACCCCTCTCCATTTGCCGTACGCAACATGTAGAAAGAGAAAGTGCTTGAGGATCCTATGTGAAACCCTTTAAACTTCTTTCAGCGTTTCATCTGCTCTAAGGCAGCACTGAGACATAGGAATGAGTGTAGTCATTAGGGACCTTTTTCTATGTGAGTCTTGATTCATTAAAATAATCCAGTCCTGATGTAGGATAATCAAGTCTCAATAGATATTGCTTTTATTTGCTGACAGCAAAGAGGCTCTCAGCTCCCATTCCGCTTCTTTGACTAGTACCAGCTGCAAAGGGGAGCAAGTAAGAGCCACGCTGTCATGTCATGGCAGCATTCTGTGTTTTGTCTTTTTATTTTGGCTGAAGTGAAAATATATCAGAGGAGTAACAGCAACCATCCCAAACCCTGTGCCTTTTTCCAAAATGTAACCATGCAGACTGGCTTTTATTTTAGCAATTTAGTTGTGTCAGTAAGACCCAGGATACATCTCCTGCTGTCAAGTGGGCAGAGACCAGCTCCTCAAATTTGCTGGCAAGGTCAGTGTCACGATTTGAAGCTGGCTAAGCGCCAGGCACCCACAAAAAACCCATCTACTTATTTTCCTCTGCTATAGCTGAGCAGAGGAGGGGGAATTGAAAACTTCATTTTCATGAATTGAGATAAGGACTATTGAAAAAAAAACCACTTTAAGGCAAAACAGGTTCAAAACTTAAACAGTATAAAGATAATTTATTATTAACAGAATTAAAAGTAAAAAGGGTAATGAGAACCAAAGAAAATCTTCAGAACACCTTTCTTTCCCAGTCCCTCCCTCTTTCCACTGACCGCACAAGGAAGGAAAACATGGGGTTTTGGTCAGATTTCACTTCTTAAAAATCTTTCTTCAGTATGCTTAAGGAAAAGAGTTGCTTCTGCTGTGCCATGGGATCCTTCCCATGAGAAATAGTTCTCTGCAAACTTTTCTAGCGTGGTTTTAACTTCCACAAGCAGCAGTCCCACCTGAACCTGCTGCAATGTGAATCCCTCCCATGGGCCAAGCAGTCTTCCCACAGCTGCCTAGCGTGGGTCATTTTAGTTCATAGGGTTTAGTCTTTTAAGGATGAGCTGTTCTAGTTTGGAAGCGAAGGCTCTCTTCCTCTATCTCTAAAAGCAAGGGTCATCTCTCTCTGTATGAGTTCCTCACTAGATTACAGCTTTTCAGTATCCACGCGCTCCAGCATAAGTACTCTTCTTCACAGGCTGCATGTGGATCTCTGCACACCCCCATGCACCTCATGAATTATGGAGAAACAGTTTGTTGTATCATAGGCCTCACCATGGCTTGCAGGAGAATCTCAGCTCTGGCGCTTGAAGCACCTCCTCCCTCTCCTTTTTTTTCACTGACCTCAGCTGGTTTTCCTCACCTGTCCTCACTTTTCCTTTTTCTCTGACTTGGAAGAAAGTTTGTGTCTGTAAGTTGCAGTTGAGAGGTTGATCTTGTCCGGGCTCCGCAGTGGGGAATTGCTCACCATGTCTTTCGCTGCAGGTCACATGGTCCCTGCTGGCACATCATGGCTGGCCCCAGCCGTGTGGTCCTCGCCAGCACGACACGGGTGGCTCCGGCCTCAGAAGGGCCCTGGCCGCGTGATCCCAGCCTTGGGAGCGCTCTGGCCACGCAGTCCCGGCCTCGGGATGGCTCCCGCTGGGATGGGCCCTGGTGGCCGCCTCACCACCCCTTGGGAGAAGAGAGACCTTACCGTGGTTTTTCCTTTCTTAAATATGTCATCACAGAGGCATTACCAACTTGTCTAATTGGGCTAGTAACCTGCCCATCGTCAGAGCCTTCAGCGGTTGGCTCTGTGCCAGACATAGAAGTTTTGAGCAGCTTTTCTCCCACCCCCACCAAAAACCAGGCTGTGTTAAACTATCACAGTCAGTGCTTGGGTGCCATTGCACCCATGGATGTCATTCAGTAAACCCAAGCCAACAGTCCTCCACTTCCCAAAGTGGCTTGGGCTAGTCAGAGTTCTCCTGGTGCTCTAGGTTCTTTGTCAGCTTCTAGAACTCTGAACGACTTGTTAATGCAGGTTTATCTGTATGCAGTCACTGTTACGGCCAAGTCTCTCAGCACCTGAATGCCCCCAAGGGCTTTCTTTGTGTGCACAGCTGCAAAAACTTGGTCTGTGCTGTACTTGGGAAACATTCAGCCCATGATAGTGTCTACTGGCCCTTTGGATTTTGGAAAGAGATGAAACAAAATATGTTTCAGTGGCTGAAATATTGTAATAGCTGTGCTATTGCCTTCAGGTTCTGCCAGCAGCATGGTGTGAGGATGATCTGCAGAAGCATTGGGTTTTAGTAGCCCCAGCTTTTGCAGTCATGCACCATTCCTGTCTGCTGGGCATAAGGGAGACTGACTGCAGTGCTGGGCAGCAGAATGTGTAAAGAGAGCTCCTTGGAAAAAAAATTTAAATATATGCCTGAAAACATGTAAATTACTACAAAAATACTAAACACATGTAAGTATATGGAAGACTGATAAATGAATGCTCTTGATTTTTTTTTTTTAAGTGCCTTTTTGTATCCAAGAGACTTCTCTGGTAAGTAACAGGCATTTCTGAATTAGTCTTTAATTTGACCCATCTTCAGGAAAGCTCTTCCCATGCATTAATGGAGCCCCATGGATCACCCAAGCCATTTGTCAGGGATTGTAACACCCATGTCTCCTCTTCCGCGGCCGCCTTTCTGATGCTATTAAGAACAAGAGGGATGCAGGAATCACAGGACTTAGCCTAGAACAAACACTAATGAAACAAATCTAGTGATTTCAAATGGGTTTCTTGTTAAAGCTGATGTTCTACAAGTAATAGTCACATTTGGAGCAGGCTGTATTGGCAGATAATGTGCCTTTAATGCCATCTTATGACTTTGTCTTCTTTTCATCATGAATAACTGAGATTAGAGCCCATTATTTG
This sequence comes from Eulacestoma nigropectus, assembly GCA_013397775.1. Taxonomy (NCBI): domain Eukaryota; kingdom Metazoa; phylum Chordata; class Aves; order Passeriformes; genus Eulacestoma; species Eulacestoma nigropectus. Next base: position 63,689 of record VZTE01004281.1, read on the forward strand.
CCCAGGAAACCCACAAAAGTCCCCAACTAAATGTAGTCACCTGAGTATCCTCACCCAGGAGAAAAGAGTTGCTTCCTTGAAGCCATTTTATTGAACATTTAGTGTGTATTTTTTTTCCAGTTCTGTGTTTAATATGCAGTATTTCAGTTTCCGTATATATTGATATGTGCTTCTTTTAAAAGCTTGGAGTAGCTCTTTTTAAATTGAGTTTCAATTTTGTTTTACTTTTGAAAAATTAATGGGCACTAGGCAATTCATTTGTGTTAAAAAAGAGGGGTTTGAATAATTTGACAAAAGACAGAATATTCTGATTTGAGACTACCATTTGCATAGTTTGTTGTGAAATTTGAAAAACATGCAGCAGTTAAACTCTGAGCCAGCAGATATTTTTTTCTAGACAAAAATCAAATGAGGCACTGACAAGATACTTGTAGTCCTTTACCATCTTGAGTGCATGTGTACAGCGACTTAACTAATGCTAGAGGCTGTGGGTGTCTATTAAATGTCACAAAGTTCAGTGTGTTCATGCAGATTAATTATGTTAGTATTTTGCAGTTCAAGTTCATATATACTATAATCTTATGCTTATTTCAAAATCACTAAAGCATTACAGGGTGATTGTAATTATCCCAAAAATAGCTATTATGCATACACAGAAATAGAGTTAAAATATTAAAGTTTGGAAGTGTATCAGGCATGTCTTAGTATGGAATTGCAACATTTAGCCACATTTAACTCTGGATTCAAGCAATGTCTGGCCTTAGCCATCCAATTGTGATTTCTAGTTTCCTGTTTGTAGCACTAGTTTTGATTGATCTAGTTTGTTTCAAAACACAGGAGGGCTTTTGTCCTTTCTTATTTTTATATTTGTGTTTGTGCTACCAGTTCAGGCCAGAATAAGGGTGAGCTGATTTTTTTTCACACACCATGCTAAAATGTACAAGACAGGTTGTACCACCTGCAACAGCTGCGATAGCATCAGCTGTGGCATTTTAAGACAAATAATGGGAGCACAAAATCATTACTTCCGTGTTGTAACTTCCTAAGAATTGTGACAATTCCTGTGGATGTCAGTCACAGCTCAAGATTCTTTCTCCTGCTTTTTACAGAAATGCAGATCAAAAAAGGATGTATCCAGTCTCAAGATCTTACAGTCTAAGTTACCTTAATTTAAAATAAAAATCGGCACACAGGGTTATTATGGTCTGAAACAATACAATGAGGTACTTTTAGAATGAACTGACTTCTAGACAAGTGTGATAATATATTTTTATATGAATAATAAAATTAATTTTAAATTAAGAAAAGTGAACTGTGTTATTTGCAGTTGTGAAACGCCAATACTGATACTCCAGTAAAGCCTTGGGCATTCTGGAGTCTTTTGTTAAGGAGTAGTAGCTTGTCATGAAAACCCTGACTGGTAATTGTGCTGTGTGACTTTTTATCATCCTGTCTCTCCACTGGGCAGTTTGCAGTCAGTGTGTGCTACAACAAGCTCTAGCTAGATAAGCTTAGTGGAAACAGCATGTTTTAGGCAAATTTGTCCTGAGCACAATGTTCTTTAATGCCTTTCCTGAATAATTAGTAGTAGATTAAAAGGGGTACTGTACTGGATAGGCAAGATTCAAGGCTCAGGGAAGCCAATCCTATTGATTGCAGAGGTTCACACCTGTTATGTCTATTTCTTAGAGAAGGGTCTCAACAGATCTGTCTCTCATTTCCCTTCCTTCAGGGCAGAGTGAGTGCCTCACTCCTGTGGCCTCACCTTGAGTACACTGGGCAGTTTAAGGCACCAGAATATAAGAAAGATAGAGAGTGCTCAAAGGAGGGTACAAAGATAGAGAAAGGCCTGGAGGGGCCACACAAGAAATGGCTGAGGCACTGTGTCTGTTCAGCTGGAGGAGACTGAGGTCAGACCTCACCAGAGGCTACAGCTCCTCCCAAGGGGCAGTGGAGCGGCAGCTCTGGTCTCTGTGACCAGGGACAGGACCCGAGGGAACAGCTGGAGCTGGGTCGGGGGAGGTTTAGGTTAGATATTAGGGAAAGGTTCTTCCCCCAGAGGGTCGTGGGGCACTGAACAGGCTCCCCGGCGTTTGGTCACAGCTCCAAGGCTGCCAGAGCTCCAGGAGTGTTTACACAACGCTCTCAGGCACAGGATGGGATGGTTGGGGTGTCGTGGGCAGGGCCAGGAGCTGGACTCAATGATCCTGATGGGTCCCTTCCAGCTCAGGACATTCTATATTATATGATTCTAAGTGTCCCACTCCAGGATCATCTGTGCCAGAAGCAGCAGATTAGTCAGATCCATGCTTTGCTGCTCAGCTGGCTGGGGCAGAGGCTTGCAGAGCTGGGGCAGCTCAAGACAGCAGTGCTGCTCGAAAATGCACTGCCTAACAAGGGTGCTTCTCCTAAAGGCTTCCTTCATCTGGCTTGTGATTCAGACTGGTGCTGAAATCCAAGGAGTGATGTTTAGCTAGGTTTTGAAAATATTTCTTGGTATTGCTCTGTTCCCATTAGTGTCAGGAGCTGAAATGGATGCCAGGATGCTGACTGGAGAGGAAAGTGGTGGTGTCACTACAGATGCCAAGGCCTGTAACTTTCCTTGGGAGGTCAAGAAAAGTTGGGATAAGCTAGGAAATTTTATGTAGAAACATAGCTGTTTTCCAGAGACCACAACTCCCAACATCCCTTGAAGATTTATATCTCTTTGTTTACTGCTGCCTTTGTATCCAACTTTTGGTAATTTCTGACATCTGTGCATGGTCAGCTCAGTGACAGCAGTCTGTGATTATTACCAGCATGCAATAGCCACAGGAGGTTTTCAGTGGTGTATTATCGTGTAAGTGCAAAAGGAAGTACAGCTTTTGAAGTAGTTGCTGCTTTGAGGGGAAAGCAGGAAGAGAGAGGTGTAAATTGTACCAGCAGGTTAGGCTTAGAGCCATTGGATGACGGATGTTTGTGGACAGGTGATGAGGAATCCGTCAGTGGCTAAAATTCCTGTGGAAGGGAAAAAAAGTCATGATGCTGTCATTTCAGTGCCTCTCCTGTTACAATGTGCCCTCAAGTCTGTTGTCCTGCCTGTGCATCATATCCCCTGAATAGCCTGGCTTTTCTTGCTAAAGGAGGGCCTTGGGACAGTGGACTGCCTGGTGCTGAGTTTGTGCAGTGTCTCTGATGTGGGGCTTGGTCTCAGTTGAGGTCTCCTAGATGCAGTGTGTGGGTCCACCTCCAAGCTCAGGCACAGCTCCCCAGCCCCTCCTTGCCCCAGCAGGACCAAGGTGGCACAGTGGTGGCACAGGGATGCTCATAAGGACAATGTCCTCCATAGCATGCTTTAAGTGTTGGTCAGCCCTGAAGTGGTCAGGTAGTTGAACTAGATGACTGTGAAAGGTTCCTTTCAACCAAAAGAATAATATTCTATTCTATTCTATAGAGGTGTTGTTGAATAACCCCTTATTCTGTGGAACATAGAGAAGATGCTGATTTCCCATACATCATTACTAGAGGGGTCCTGCTCAATTTTGTGAGCAAAGCTCATGTTAATCTTTTGCTTAAGCATGAAGACAAATGTGTATTGTATGTATGTGAAAGGTGAGGCTCTCCAGTGGCTCTTACGGTTCGAAGAATACCACAAGTAAAACACTGTACAGCCCAACACTGTATCCAACTTCCATTTTCTCGTCAGTAACTGTGGGCATATCATTACATGTCTCTGGCCTCTGTGTCCCCATCTGCTGCTGAGGATAGTGGAGTTCTGCTTTAATGTGTGCAAATACTTTGAGATGCTTGTGAAGGAAAGGCTTCCACCAAGTTATAGCATGCTCTACTTTCCCTATAAATATGGGAATATGCCTAGTGTAGCACAAGTTTTTGTGGGCACACCTTTTCTATAGGTAGTCAATTCCATCTCTTATACAAAAGAAGAGAAATAAAGGATGAAGAACATGTTATGGCTGGGAATCTATTGATTGAAAGGGGAGCTAGGTCAGAGCACTTATGCTTTTATTAATGATCCTGACAGTTCAGTATGAATGGAGAATGGCTTGTAATTAGGTTTCCAACCATTATTGATTATTGTCTTTTTCAGTATCGATTATCTTACTACTTGGGAAAAAAATAGTCCAGAAGCTCCTCAGGAATGCTGAGCAGAGCCTCTGGCCTGCCTTTCTGCTTCTGCAGAGAAGATTAAGCTGCTTCTCATGATCAAATGGAGCCCTGTCAGCTGTGTGGGTTGGGCTTTTAGTTCAGTGATGCTGGCTGTGCTCTCCACCTCCTGCATGGCATCTGAGTTCATTGGCTGTCATTCCAGAAAGGATACACCCATTTCTTTTCTGAACTGCTTCCCAATATAAATTTATGAAAGACATGGGGCTAAATCTCTATGTCTTAGATGGAGAGCCAAGATTAATGGTAGTTATTTGTCAGCTGATAACCACTGAAAAGAAAACATATTTGTCACTCACCCCTACAATCAATGTTGTATAAAGCCATGCATATAATGACTTGGAACAAATGAGAATATCATGGTATGAGCTAACAGAACTGAAATACAAAATACACAAAACTCCTTTGAAAAGTCTCTGTGATTTCAACAGCCAGCAGTACTGATCACTCGACACATCTGTAAGATCAAGGTTGTTTACAAACAGATTGAGGAGAAAAGGAAAGGTGTGTTTTAAAAACAGCAGCAAAGTCCAAGTCGCTCTTCAGTTGTGGTGACATGGCTCATAATGGAATTTTTGTGGGCAGCTGTTTCAGAGGAGAAGAAAACTCGTGTGATTTGTGTTTGCTGAGGTCACTGCAACTCCATCAGCACCCTGGGAGAGCAAAGCTGCTGGTAGCAGTGGCTTTGGATGTTTAGAGGGCATTCCAGTGACTGGGCAGTATTGTTCCTTTGTCTCCTGCATTCAAAACAAAACAATAAGATTTCTGGAGAAAAAGAAATTCCTCAAATGCCTGAGATTTTTTCAGAGCCTTTTGCAGCAAGGGCATTTTGCTGAAGTGGTGCTGAGTATTGAATTTTTTCCTAATGTAAGTTTCCTTGTATCCGAGAAGATAAAGTGTTTCCAGTAAATAACAGGAGAGACAAAAGCAAGCTATTTTTTTCCCTTTGGTCAACTTCTGCTAGATGTTAAGGATTTGGTTTTTCCACCATTTCTGTTTTGATTAGTGTGGAACATCTCATTCCACAGTGGATTTTTTTCTTTTTTTTTAAGAACAAAGACCCCCTCTGACCTGCATTTGGATGCATCTGTGACAGCCGACTGCACTGGCTGCCAGCTGAGCATAGTGCATTTAATTGATGAAATAATAATGATGTTCCATGCCTGAACTTGCTTTGATGACCACTTGAAGCAGAAGCCATAGTAAATCAGGCCAGTGCCGTAGCATCCCAGTGATCACGGTCCATCCGCTGACTTGGTGCATGGAAGATACCAACTTCCCAATCACATCCCCACAGGCTTGCTTCATTCCTGTGTAATATTCTACTCTCCTTCCTTTAATTAATAGCCAAATTAAAAGAATCTCTAATTCTTTTTTAAAGAGCAACATTTTTATGCATCCTCTTTACTTCCCAGTGCATTAGGATGATTAAAACAGAGCTTTCCTTTTCTGAACTGTCTCAGTGGAGAGAGAGGCTAGAGTAGAACTGCTAAATAGATACACTGGCAGAGCAATCTCTCTGCCCTGGCAGTTCTTTAGTCTGATTACTGGGTCCTGTTCCCTCCAGGAGCCCGAACCTGCATGTCCTTAACTTCCAAACTGCAATTTTCATTGATAACTGAGGCTCCAGCCCTGCAATTTTTAAATGGGGAAAATCTTAGCAAACTTCTTATCAAGACTCAGCCTTTTTGTGTACATTCATAAAGATTAGTGGAACATACCAATGGTTTGTTGTTGTAGTGGTTTAATGAGGGGAATAGACTTGGAGGTATTTGTATGGCTTAATTAATACTACATATTGGTTTAATGTTGTGAAAGGGGACTTTAAGAAGATACGTACTTTGCCTGTAAAGTCCCTCTAGGTGTCCTTTGCCTTGAAAATTGGGGTTTTGTTTTCAGGACCAACGTGGAAAGAGTAAGTACAGGATGTGGAAGAAGAAATGGTTTTCTTAGGCCTTTGTTAGAATTTCAGGCTGTTTGTCTTTTGTTTTTTATTCCTCCCCCCTACTCCCTCCTGCTCAGACATGACATAATGTATCAATTAACTGCAGCAAAGAGATCAAAGCAGTTCTTACTTTGCAAAAAGGAATATTTATGCTCTAATAGTGTCTTTTAGAGCTGACAGTTTCTTTTTAAAAGTACTACAATGTCCTTTTTTTTTTTCTCTTAAGAAAATACTTAATCTCACCTACTGGTGATAATTAAATGAACAAATTAAGTTCAAGAAAGAGAGTTTTTTTTTCTCAACACAAGACACTTGGTAAATTTGCATGAAGTAAAACAACTATGTACATGTATCACTAATAATTACCACGGTTGGTTATGCGGTTTATTCCAAGCAGACTGGTAGTGGAAGGACTTGAGCAGATATACTGGAGACCTTGATACTTTGTCATGATGGTCACCTGCTGCAGGAGTTTTTGTAAACTGTAAGGAATTTTGCAAGCATTGTGAGGTGTAGTATTCCAGGAGTTGAGGATCACTTAGATGCCCATTTGATTTGCTTGAGACTGTTTTGGGATTGGTAACCTTGACTTTACAAATTCTATTCCACAGAATATTGTTTTCCCTTAGTCATCCCATATAAAAGTAACCTTTTAAATGTCAAGGAAATACAACCACTGGGTTGAGAGATGAGGACTTTGCTGTGAGTTTCAATCGTGCAATGTTTTGCTGTTTACTGATTTTACCTTCCACTCTAACCAGGGTTTGTGCTTGTAGACCTGCAGCTGGAATGCTTTAAATCTTCTGTTCATAGTTGCTTGTGGAAAATGCTGTTTAAGCAGTAGAGTATGGGGTGGGAACCGGGACTCTTGGATTCTTCCTGCAGCCATATGGGTTTTTCACTGTGGTCATTATCTGATTCTTAGAGAAGGCATTCCTTTAATCTTCAGCAAGAAGTCACATATGGCTTTGACTGCATCATTATGTTTACTGGCATTTTTAAAGAAGGATCCCAAGTGCTGAAAGCACTTATTTAGATTTCTGAAAGATCAAAGATATGAGAAGGAAGGAGTTCCCTAGAACAGTGTGTCACAGTAGGAAGTGTCTTCTGCATTTTCTGCCTCTCAAAACTGAGCTGTGCTGCTCCATTCAGTAGATGTTTTGGTTAAGGCACTCAGGTAGTCACATAGGCAACTTGGAAGTTGTGACTTGTCTATGTTACAAATGTGGTAAAGCTGTTGGTGTTTTGGCTGTGATGCTTGGGCAAATAAAAGTCCAGCTGCGCTCTTGTGCATAACTGTAATAACTGAATAACTTCTGGACTTTCAAGACCTCAGAGTCACCTGTCAAAGGTCAGTGCATGTCCTAGGTTACAATGTAAAATGTGCCCAAAAGTATATATATTCTATCACCATCTTCATAAGCTGTTAAAAAACCGGTGGGGCAGTGTTTCCCACCTCCTGCATGACTCATCCCTGATAAACTCTGGGGATATCTCCTGTTAATGGGCAGCTGTTGAAACCAGGTGGGGCAGTGTTTCTCTCCCATGACTCATCCTCCCTCCAGGGGGATATCTTCTGTTAATGGGCTCATCAGTGCCCTGCCTCATGCCTCACCATCCCATTGTGAGATGCTCCGCCCAGGAGGAGGAACTAAGCATTCCCATCTGTATATACTTGGAGGTTTGGAACACCAGAGTCTGCCCTTACCTCCTGGATTTCCAGACGACAAGAGCTACACAGCCACCACTGGACCCTCCGAGGAAGACCAGACCCCTTGACAAGATCACTGCCTCAATAGAACCATCACTCCAGCAGACTGCAGGCACCGTTTAGTCAGACTGCTACCAACACCCTGACCGACAGGGTGTCAGGTTTTATTCTGACTCTGTCAGTGGTTTTTCTTTTTGTACTATTGCATTTATTTTATTTTTCCTATTAAATTGTATTTCTGACTTGGAGTCTCTCACTGGTTTGCTTTCAAACCAGTACAGTGCAGATCTTCAGGAGCTCTTCAGTGGCATCAGCAATTATAAATACATACCGGCATGATTTCATGAACTTTAACAATTAGGAGTTGGCTTTGTCTTCTTTTCCGTTTGCCACACACCATATGTGACCTCTTCACTGCTTAAGCACAGTTGTCTTAGGACCATAACAGAATGCATGGTTCTGGTTTCAGTTTTATTAAATTAGGATGGCCCTGTTGACAACAGTAATTTTACCCATGCAAACCAAATGCTAAGGGAGAGAAGTTGGGTCAGCAATCTTAGAATTCCTTTTTGAGCTGTGTAAGTCCTCAAAAATGGGCCTGAGATATTACATTGTAGGGAGATATTACTCAAATTATTTCAAAGTGATCAAATGTTTGGAGTCAAGGGTTTGTTTGCCCTTTTTCTTATATCATGATCTTTTGGAACTAAAATGTCACTAACTGCTAGAATTGACATGTCTTCACATGGCTTTAGTGCTCTTTTCCAGTGTCCAGCAGCATTATGACAGCATGTCAGTAACTGGAAATTGATCTATCAGTGCTTGAACTGAGTGAAATAGAAGCAAACAGTAGGAAGAGTGAATATTAATGATTTAAAATTGATTTCTTATTGGCTTTGTTATCTTAGTGTATTAGGATGAATGAGGCATTCCCCATAATCACGCAGCTTTCAGTTATCAGTATCTGTTTTGCAAATGTAATCTTATATTACAAAGAAATACCTGTGTTACTCCATTACTTTTAGTTTCATACACATCCTGTAAAAATGCCAAGAGCATGCTAATAGGGACTAAGTCCCATCTGGCATCAAATCTTGCCCTTCACACAAACTCTCTAGCCTGTGCAACCTGCCTGCTAGGACATCCCTTATCAGAGCATCTTGCTTATTTATTATTCTCCATTCAGCAGTGTGGTTCTCTGAGAGCACAGAATGAAGTCAGAGGATTTTGAGATGCTGCCTCAAGACTGGCTGATTTTCTGTCAAGCTAAGGAATTGTGACAGAAATGTAGGTCACTTTGACACTCTGCTTCTCCCTGGCTTTCAGGCTGTGGTGCAAGTTCAAGCAGCCTTCAGGTCGCTGTACCAGCTGGAAATGAAAAGGGCACAGACTCTGCCTTGCTGAGTCTATGTATGAGCTGGACCTGTGATGAAGTGCATTTTTCAAAACACAAAATAAGTTAATATTTGGTGGAAATATCACAGGATCAATAACGCTTCCCATGTTTTCAGCTCTGAGAAGTCTGTTTTTAAATCAGCTGAAATAGAAATTTCAGTTTGGAAAAAGAGAGTTTGGAAGCGAAAGGCTGGCAGAGTTTTGACAATGGCCGTAGCATGGAGTTTAGCTTTAGCTATTACAGAAAAGGACTGGATAGATGAGTAGGTGATAGGGGAGCAGAGGTAACAAGATGATATGGGAACCAGCAAGGTATAAACACCTCCTCACTGGAGAGGATACTCAGTGGTCAAGGAGGCTCATGTCTCACCCTCTGATGGTATGAAATTATCTGTCTGGAACTAAGGACCTTAGAAAGCCAGTTTTTGAAGTTTCTATTTAGCATTCATGCTGTATTGTTGAGTAATGGAGAATCAGGGAAAGCAACAAAATGTCTTTAAACCCCTCCCATGGTACCTGAAGCGATTCTTCCCTGCTTTCCTTCATGTTAAGCAAGGATGTGCCTCTCCAGTGACTGAACAAGATTCTAAAAATGTACAACCTGTCTTAGAATGCCTGAGGGATGACAAAAGTACAGAGAAGCAGATAGAAAAACTTCAGTCAGATTGAGATAACACAGGAGAGAGAAGGGGCTTGGAGGGGAAAGAAAAGGAAAGCACCTACTAGAATTGTACCTTAAATGTGAAGAAATGGTGCTTATATGAAGTGACAAGGGATCCATATCCACAAGTTACAATAATGCAGTTTTTAAACTGAGTTTTTGTGGCAGACCAGCTGAATAACACTGCGAAGCTGTGCTTCAGTTGTGTAGTAAGTGGTACATGTGGTGTGAAAGACAAGCTGCAGCGTGATAACAGACTATCTCCTCTATGCACAAAGAGTTCTATATTCTGACCAACTCAACAGCAGGTGATGGTAAATATTGGTCCAAGCTACTTGATCATTAGAATTTAATGTGTTGGTTAATCATACTGAGTCATTTCATTCATACATTAGTCATTTTTTCTACTGGATTTATTGATTTACTTTTGGAGACACTCCTGTGGAATTATTATCCTGTGTCCTGTTGGCATGAGTTGCAGAATTACTGGGGATTCTGATGAGATATAAGGGCGTGAGCGAGAGATTGGCGTTGCTGAGAATAGAATCAGCTTTTGCTTCTCTCTGGACTTTCAGGGTCAGTTCCAGAAGTGAGCACCTCTAATCTAAGTTTTTGGCAGGACTAGGAACAGCACAAATTCTGCCATGGTTCATTGATCACCCCAAATTCATTTGGAGAACTTCTGGCTTGTGTTTGTCACGGGGGTGGCTCCCCTATGGCTCCCCTCACCCCTCCATTCTGTGGCAGAGCTGCCCAGCTGTGAAGGGGCAGCATGACCTCAAGATCAGCTGCTGGAGTGACTGGGCAGTGGTGCTGCTGGAGTTCTTGTTGTGCACACTCAAAGCACTGCCTTTCATTTTCATATATTTGCCCCATGGTTTTTCCTATTATAGTTTATAGACATCAACAAGACCTTCTGGGTTTTTTTATTTTGCCTTTTAATTTTGTTTTCATTGTAAGGTCTCTTGGTTGTTGAAGTGAATTAGTGGAAAAGTCACATTTACTTTGGACACGGCTGCATGTCCAGTAAGTGTTCTGTCCTGGGCTGATGTGAGCTCAGACATCTTGTTATTGCAATTCCAAGAGTCACTTGGGGAGATACTTCAAGTTGTCCCACTACATTTTGGGTGATACGGTTTAGTGATTTAGGGGTTACAGTGGCAGTGATGGGTTCATCACTGGGATCCAGGGACTGGATGGTCTTAAAGGTCTCTTCCAACCTTGATGATTCTGTGATTCTCTGTTGACAAGGATTAGAATGAGATGAAACAAACATTTTACTGCTTGTGATTTAACCCAAGTGTCATACTCAGACCAAAGCCCTGATTTAAAATGCTTGGACTCTGCGGCTTTTATTGCTGGCAACCCTAATGGTTTTATCACAGATCTTACAGTGGTGAATACTTCTCAGATTAAGGCTCATCTTTTGTCAGCAAACGTTAAACTTTCATTCTAAACAAAGAAAAGTTTTTAGCTTGTCTGATGATGGAGAGAAGCTCAAAAACTCAATTCATTTACAGGAGCCCTCCTGTAAGTATTTTGTTCACATTTTATAGTTTTGAAGCTCATTTCCATTCCTGTGTGTGTGGGAAGGGGCTTGGTCTTGCATTTCTGAATGTTTGGAGCTGCCAGTGTTGCTTTTTATATACCACTGCAAGATGGTAATCTGAGGTTTTTAGGCTTTTAACTCTCAATGAAATCAAAGAGAGGACAAGCACCTTTCAAAATTTGATCTCTGTCTTCATACCATCTTGTTCCTTCACAGCCCATGTGATGATTCCTTTGAAAGCAGTGTAAGGTGTAAGATTCTTTTGAAGGGAAAGAAGAGTTTCTAAAATCCCTGAAAGAATTTAGAATAATAAATGTTGTCTATTCTGAAGGCTTCCCTGAAGTGGAAGCAAGTTAGTGAGAAGACATGAACTGAAGCTTTTTATTTTCAAATTGCAGTCATAGCCATAGCAATTTACTGCATCCAGCTTGCTATTTTTGCCTGTGATGTTTGGAGTAATAAACTCCTTTAAAGGTGTAATTTCCACAGTACTATTAGTAGTATCTGCAGTGATTCTGGCTCTGGAAATGCTAGGAAAATTTGGAAAGTCAAGGTTAGGCATTCTATCTGGTGCCAGTCAGGTGGGAACTTAGTGTCAGAGTTCATCATGTCCCTGCCAAGTTGGTGGTTTTTATTCTGGTGATGGTAACTTGAAACAGTATTGAGGATGAAATTTTTCCATCCTCACTTCTTACTCGTGCTGCCTTCTTAAAAGCAAAACTATTAATAAGAATTTGAGAGTGGAGTGGCCCATAACAGGTACAAGGGAAGGGCATTAGAGCAGGGCAGGGAAACGGAAACTCCACTCCACCTCCCATAATTTGTGGCTCAGGGACTTCCTGAGCCAGATGTGGTCTTTCTGTAACGTCTCTGTACTAGTCCTTAGCACTGCCTTTATTTAAAATTCAAGTAATCATTTGCCTACTTGGACTTGAAATAATTTTGGAGGCATATTTATATTGAAGGCCAGAGATAACTCAGAATATATTTCTATCTGTAAATCACCACAGGTAGCATATCTAGTAGTGCTCAGAAACACAAACCCATATCTGCTGCCTTCATGATAGTATTACACTTAAGGGGAGAAAGTGAGATGAAGAAATTAAACCCCACAGCCAATTACTTAAACAAAAGGAGTGAACTGTGGATTTACAGCCAGATTTTCCAAAGCACTCAATACTCAAAGCTCTCACTGAAGAGGACGGTTGGATTTTCTAAGCAGTTCAGTGCCTGCTCTGTGAAGCCTTTTTAAAAATCTGCCTTAGACCCTTAGTGAGGGGTTTCTGAAGGCTTAGCCATTAGGTTTGCAGGCTGAGGACTTCTGGCAGATGCTCAGGAGTCATTTTTTGTGCTCTTTGGCCTCTTCCAATGAGCCCCATGTTGTGGCGGGTGGGTGGCAGAGTGGGGCAGAGGAGGGTGAGGGAGTTGAAGGCAGAAAAAGTAAAGCCTGTGTGGGATTGACCCACACAGGGCATGGGGCCTCTCACTGGGTGAGCGGGTTACCGCTGCTGCCTTCCCAGCCCTCATGCTTTTCCCAACTAAAGGCACACTGTTCTGCTTGGAGACCTGTGCTCTCCTCACAGTGGGGCTTTTCTTGTTAACTGTGGCTAGAAGGTGGAAGAGCTGGCTGGTAAATTACAGCTCACCATCCTTAAAGCACTCTTTTGCCCAACTGTTTTCACATCTTCTACCCTTCTGTGCAGCGTTTGTGGACTTGCTGAGCAATTTTCCAACCACTTGCAAAGCATGGGTGCATGTTGGAGCAGTTTGAGGTGACAGAACTCAGCCAGCGGTACAGTGAATGTAAACATGCAGACAACCTGTGGGCCAGCACCAGGTCAGGTTGGAAATGCACACATGATAAATGTAGAGCAAACCCTTGCTAAATCATCACTTGACCTACAAATCCCTGGAGCAGTGCTTCTGTCCAGCCATGCAGGTGTGGTGCACCTCCTCCTGCCTCTTCCCATGGCCATGATCAGGTGGATGGAGGAGTGGGGCTTTCCTGGGTCACCTGAGGTGCTCAGGCGGTGGGGCTGGTGCATTGTGATTTACTGCTGCTGTATATCAGCAACAAATTGCTAGCAGCAAAGAGGAGGCTGAGATTTGATTCTCTTCCAACACTGATGCTGAGGAGTATCCATGGTGCTTGGGGCGAAGATCCAATCTGGCTCTCCATTGTTAGAGCTGGGGTTTCCACATGGGATCATTAACACGTGCATAAATGTAAACAACAAACACAGGATTTATAGGGACTCACATTCAAAGTGCAAGTAAATAAAAATTGATCTCTAAGCAGAAAGAAGGCTCTTCAGCTATGGGCACAATCTTATTTTCAAATAGCTACAAATATGAAATTACTCATTAATTGACTGTGCAGCTTTATGAGGATGAGCATATGGCTACAAAATCTTTCTCCCTTATTCTGCAGTACCCCCC
>VZTE01004281.1:77633-99266 GCA_013397775.1 Eulacestoma nigropectus
GTGATAATCAGTCTGTGTTTAGATCTGGAAATTCAATGCACCATATAAACTATTAGAATTCTCTGGTGTTGTGAAGCCTAAAATCTTTGTAGTATCAAGCTTGTTATTCCACTATGTCAATTTAATAAAGGTTAGAAATACTTTTGGTCTGGTTCAAAAATTTGAAGACAGAAATTTTTAAATGAAGACCAGAAAAATTTCGTGTTTGGCACAAATGCTTATGACAGGACCAGTGGATTGAAGGGATCGTCATGGAAAATGGAGACAAAATTTCAGAGATATTTTTGTTAAGTGTGCCTGGTTTTCAACCAGATCTTTAAACATTAACAGAAAGCAAAGTATGATAACTGTGTGCTCTGCAATGGCATACACAACACATGGATTTCCAAACAAGTATGTGCAAACACATGATTAACAAAGCAGATTGTTACCCAAATTAATCCAAAAGCAGATTTTTCACTAAACCTCTTATGGGAAACAAAAGTACTTTTCATAAAACTTCCTGTATCAACTGTGTAATTGCACAGGTTGTACTGTTGTCTTGGGGCTGAGCTGTTTCTGGCTGTGCAAGTGGGTAGAGGGAACACTTTTTTGTGTGCTCACATCTGTATTTGGAAGCTGTGGCTGCAGTCAGTAGGGAGCAAGGGGGGAGGGATGTGCAGATCACAGGAGGAACCCTGAGCAGGGCAATGGAGGAACAACTCTGCTGCATTTTTCTGCGGGCAGAAATTCCCAGCAAACTAAGGAGTGGAAGAAGCTATCTGGAGGTATATGCCTACAAAGCTGCCTTGGTCCCAAACCACAGATGCGTTTCTGTAGCTCTTCATGGGGAGAAGGGCTGAAATCTTTCTGCTCACCTGCTGATGCTCTGTTTCAACTTTCAGTGGGTGCTCACTTGCCTCCCCCTCTCCTGCAACTACTTCCTCACTCACCTCCTGGGGAGTTGCTTCAATGCAGGTCTTTATACAAGCAAATATTCTTTTGAGTTGTGTGGCGATTAAGGCAGATTTGGCCCCCAGTTTCCTCTCAGCATGAGAGGGGATGAGAGATAGTTGAATATTCAGCCTAGTCATACCTTTTCTAATTTTTGACCTTTTAAGCGAAAGCTGAGCTGTCCATGGCAGAACAGTAAAGAGGTTTCCTATGTTTCAGTAACTGCTGGTATATGGAGAAGCGCCATTTTTCAGGGGGAAAGGGTTTCAATGTAAAGTCTGTCTCATCAGGGAGTTGAAGTGCATATTTTTGTTCACCTCAAACAGTGCTAACAAAAGCAAAAGATTGTAGCATGATCATTAAAAGGGAACAATAACATTGCTGGTTGTTTTCTCCTCTAGAAATAGGGCAAAAAATATCTGTCTTCAGTTAATGAACTTTTGTGTGGTCAAAAAGGCAGAAATGAATGTCACCAAAACGTTTCTGGTTGGCCCCCCTCTACCTGTGTAATGCCTTTTATGTTAGTAAGCAGCGAGGTCAAAGGAGTGGGAATTAACACTCATTGCCCTGCACTGTCACTGGTATATCAGGTTCTCCTGAATCCAAATGTTCTGCACCACTAGCTAGGCAGTGGGTGCTCCTAGAAAATAGAAGTGTCACAATTACCTTACTGGGTCTCTGGAAACTCACACAGTCCCCTTGTGCCTCTTCACTGATAGCAAGCACCTAGGAAAGCAGGGAAAAGGAACTGGCCCCTGGTGTTCAAAATCCACACTCTGAGAGTGACATATGACTTAAACCCGCATGGACATTTTGCCTAATGAAGGAACCCCGTATCTTCTGAAGGGTCATAAAAAGTGATAAATACTGATATTTCTGTCACTAAATGATATTGTAACTGGAGCTAAATCGCCACCTGCAATGAGTAAATTAAATATTGACTATTTCATTGACTGTTAGATTTAATTTGAAGCAGTCATACAGGAGGGATAATGGCACAGAAGATGAGTGACTATATTAGCTTGTCATCCCTGTTAAGTGTTGAATAATGAGAAAAATATCTGCTTGACAGAATAAGGGAGTTGACTTCATCTTGGGTTTCTGTGTCAGGACTTCCACTTCATAAATTTATAACAAAGCTGTTGGGAACAGCTGTTGTTGCAGGCTTGCCTCCCTGGTAACATGGCAGGATTTGGGGTCCTCAGTAGTCTGTCTACATGACATCCAACCCAACTCCTTCCAGCAGAAATATTTGTCTGAGCTAGCCAAGGGAATTGGTGCTTTTCCAAGAGCCTGTGCTCTGCCACAGGACAGCTGTGCCCAGCGGCCAGGTGTAGCTCCCATGAACCATATTGTCTTCTCAAGCTTCGCTTAGAAAGTAATAGGCCCTGTTGGTTTTCCCTGGGATAGTATGATTGGCAGCTCAGAGATACACAGAGTGTCTTCTCTTTTTCCTTTTTGCTTCCTACTTTGCCAACCCCATCAAAACCCTCACCCTCCTTATCAGAATTCTTTGTTGTTTCTATAAGTGGTCTCTCATTTAAAAAGGAAAAAGCCTAGTTCCCATGGAGTTCTGAGCCTTTCATCTTCCAGTGAAATCAGTGGCATTTTAGGTGCTCAGCACTATTTGGCATCCAAACAAGTCATGTTCACAATAATTTCCCAGTTTTTGCTCTTTCAGAATTGTTGGATTTCTAAGGGACAGCAAAGGACATTCTTTACAAAGAATAGGCACTTGATCTTATGCCATGCTTAAAGCCCAGAGATCAGATCAGATTTTTAAAATTTTTTTTTTGATTGAACTTATTTTTTAGAATCTTCTTGTCCTTCTATTTGAATGGGTATTTCTGGAGTGTGGAACAGACAGGTTCTTGTTTGCACGATGCTGGCATTTTTCTGCCTTGCATTCACATTTCTTCATGAAATAAATGGTCTCAGCACTGCATTCAAACTAGCAGCTCTCTGCAGGTGAATGCCATCATTACTTTGTATGATGAAGTTTGCTCTAAGATGGTTAAATTGAAAAAGCAGCTGTCATGTACAGGCAAGCACAGAAAGTACTGTTTAAAGGCAAACAGAACCATTTTACACCTTCTGGGTTTTAAACTTGGCTGCAGTATTTAATTTTTTTCTCCTGCAAGTAAGATTTTCAGTTCTAGGTGGTCAACTCCTGACGTCTCTTTGCATGCTTCATAGAAGTCCAGTCTTCAGCTACACAGAAAAGATTGGGATGAATTTAATACAATGAGTGAGGTCCCTGTGCTAAACGACCTATGATCTGGTGTTGAATGTAATTACAGGCAGTCCGCGTTGCTATACACCATCCAGAGGGTTTTAAGGCTAAACCATTAGGTCTGTAGTATTTTTGCTATGTGCTCTCAATCCATGAGAAATGGCCGTGAAAGTAAAAGGCAACTGGCTCTTGAGTGGACAGTGACACTGGTATTCCTTGGAGTCAGCATCAAGTTAAACTTGGTTGTGACTAGCCCCAGTTCCTACCTTTAGTTCTGGTTTGTATTTTGCAAAGGAATAGCTGCAGACTGATTTTCCATCTCCTATTCATATATCCAACAAAGTGACCTGATATGAAAAGTTCTCTGCTTTGCTCTTTTGAGGGTGGGATCACCTGTGGGTGAGAGAGGTGGAAACAAATCCCACGTTGGGGTTTGCAGTCTGACTGTAGCTGCTCCCGCCTGCCATCCCAAGCTCTGTAAGGGACAAGGAAGTTCCTCCAGCTCCACTGCAGTACAGGAGGCTGATTTGTAGTTTGCTGGTGGCAGACAGCGAGGTGCCCACTGGCACAAAACACATCCTCATGTGGCTGGACCTGCTGGACTGAGCACAAGTAAGTTGCTGCAGTCAAAGCAGCTATCTTGATCTTGTGCTCATGGTGTCCTGCACGTGGTGTCTCCCAAACAGCAAGTTCTACTTTGCAGAGACTCAAAGCTGTTTCACACAAGGCTCAAGCCAGGCAGGTCTGGTGCTGTGTTGGCACATTTCTCTGGAAGTCGTGTCTGCACCTGAGCTTCCAATTTTGCTCTTTCCAGTGGCACTGAGTCTGGCCTTTGGGATGGTTTTGGAAGTGTTTTTTAACTGTGGCCCCATACTCTAGGGATAGTCCTTCATGTACCACCCTGGCAGCAACTTCAGCAGAATTGTACCTGGTTTAGACCATGTTAAGGACCTCAAATTCAGGCCCTCCACATCTTCTTTAGATTGAAATTTACACTTTAGGTGGTGGAGGAAGTGGCAAGCAGTGATTGTTCACCTGTGCTGGGCACTGGTGAAGCCACACTGCAAATCCTGTAGCTGGAGAGTTCAGGAGCTGGAGAGTGTCCAGAGAAGGGAATGGAGCTGGGGAAGGGTCGAGCACCAAGAGCAGCTGAGGGAGCTGGGGGGGCTCAGCCTGGAGAAAAGAGGTTCAGGGGGGACCTTCTGGCCCTCCATAACTCCTTGACAGGAGGGTGCAGCCAGGTGGGGGTCAGGCTGTGCTCACAGGGCACAAGGGACGGGGGACAGGATGAGAGGAAATGGCCTCGAGCTGTGCCAGGGGAGGTTCAGGTTGGACATCAGGAGGAATGTCTTTGAAAAAGGCTTGTTGGGCATTGGCAGGGGCTGCCCAGAGAGGTGGTGGAGTCCTCATCCCTAGAGGTGTCCAAGGAACACCTGGACATGGCACTCAGTGCTCTGGTCTGGTTAACAAGGTGGGGATCGGTCACAGGCTGGACTCGGCAATCTTAGAGGTACTTTCCAACTCATAAAGTTCTGTGAATATATGATTCTGTGACATGCTGCTAGTTAAAACTGTGAAACATTTAACATTATCTCCTCGTCAGTTAAACTAATATGTTCATCATGGAGGTACCATGCTGTAAAGTTTTGCATGTTCCATTGAGTGCACTGAAGTGTCCAGTGTAGGAACCCCATCCCAGTCTATGAGCAAAGGTGCCAGATGAAGTCTGTACTTCTGCTTTCCCTGGCTTTGCTCACCCAGGTGGGTTATGAAATCTGAGATCTTCAAATAACTGCCATCCATGTGGTGTGCTTTTTGTAAAGCTGCTCCTGGCAAATGTTTAATAAGCCTAGAGAGAAAAAAAGTTTGAAAAGCCCCAGTACATAATTTGCTAATTAAATGAATTATGTTTGCGAAGGTAGGCATTAGAAATGACAGATCCAATTTAAATGGAACTTAGTGATGACTGCAGGAATAAAATAGAAAGACAGAAAGCTCACGAGTTTAACAGGTAAATAATTAATTTATGCATCTAAGAAAAGATGGATCAGACCGTCCCCCTACCCCGTATTTAGCAGTCTAAGTGAATCTTCTGCATGTTGGACTTTTGAGTTTGACCATAATGGCACAATTTAGATTTTTTTTCAAAATTATAATCCAGCTTCTGTAGAGAAAATGGTAGCGTGAAAATTGAGTGGCTACAAAAATAATATGCTAATCATACCTGTGGTAATCTAGAATATGCCTTCCTTGTCTAGAACAGGTAATACCTATGAAAAAATGTAAGGCAATTTCAAAGCAGCCATTCTGAGACTTAGTGATGCCTGGGAATGAAAAGATCTACTGTTAAAGCAATTCAGCTACTGGCTGACAAGAAACAAAGTGTGACCCTGTCAAATCTCTGTTTGCAGTGTAAGTAAAGACTCTGCACGCCCTGATTTGGAGCAGCAAATTGAAAAGCTGCAGATTTCTGCATGTTGGTACAAGAGGTTTATTTTTATTGGTCCATTCATGATCTTGGATTAAAAATGTCCCCATTTTAATGAAAGCAGGGTTGGGCCTTCTGGTTGCTGCAGTGTGCTGGTAGCCACAGGTCCGCTAAAGACTTGTGCTCTGACAATTGCATCTGAAGCTCATTTACGACCTGGTGACTCATGATAGGGAAGCCAGAGACAGAACAAATGTACTTAGTGCATGACTAGTGCATCTTTATCTTTTATCTTACCTTCTTGCCCCTCTGTACTTCACAACTTAATCCTGATGTTTATTATTATACCACTGAGGCCCAAACCCACTGTTTGTGGCATCATCTGAACTCTCTTAGTAGATGTGATATTAGTGTTCTGCTGTACTGATGAGTATCTCAGAAGTCAGTGGCTTTGTCTGGATAAATGCTCCTGATCATTTTAAAGTTTCATTTGATCATGGTCCCTCAGTTAAGGCAATTTAATGATATTTGTTTCATATGTCTTTAATACAGGCCTCAAATCTACCACTCAGTTTTAATTTAAGATAGAATTCAAGGGCTGGACGTGGACTAACATAGTAAATCAGGTTGAGCGCTGGCCTCCTGCACGTGCTGAATTTCACTCTTTCCTTATTTATCTGAAATTCCTTTGAAATCCTTGAGAATTTGCTTGAGTGCAGATTGAGAAGGAAACAACAGACTGAGGACTTTGGGGAACAAGTTCAGTGAAAGATTTACTCAATGACTGAGTAAAGATTTTAGAACTTGTCTTGCCCAGAAAAGAGCTTCTGTATGGGAAAAGTGTTGACAAACAAAATTACCCATCAGTAAGTCTGGTCTTCTCTGGATTACATTGCTCCAAATTGTTCAGCAATTCCCAGAGGGAAGATCTACTCCATTTGAGAAACATTCCCTCCAGGAAACACTCAAGGGTTTTAATTGCATTAAATGAAATGCACTGTGGCTGGATTATGTTTCAAGACAGTTGATAAATTAATAAATTAGACCAGCTAAAAGGAAATGAAAGTGAATATGAAAAGAAAGCACTAAAAATATGAACTTACCATACAATTAGAACACAATGAAATACATTTACTGTCTTAATTTGCATAAAGTGAGACTGCTGAGTTTTGTCATTAGTCTGAAATACATGCATTGTGGTGAAATATATGGAAGGTGATGACAAACCGTTCAATCCTTGGGTGCAGCTAGTTTCAAATGGCCACAGCTGAGAAGCAGGAGAATTTCTGGCAGGATGAGAGAACCTCAGTTCAGAGTGCATTAATAGCCAAATAAGCCAAAACTCTGGGTCTCGCTCTTCAGTGAGCAAAGACTTTTCTCTCTTTCAGCTCTGACTGCAGGATAAGGTGTTTACATCTCTGAACATTGCCTTAGAGACTGAACATCTTCCTAAAACTCACTTTGCCTGACAGCACTCCGCATACCTTACTGTCCCACCTACCATGAGGAGCCCTAAACATTTTGAGGCTTTAGCAGATAAAAAACTTCTTGTTGTTTTCAAGCTGAAAACACATTTCAAAAGTATGATTTCCAGAGCAGCTATGGATTGCTAGTGCAACCAGGGAACCATGAATTTGGGCCAATTGCTTGGTAATTAGAGCTAGAGCCCAATCAGAAGTTATTTAGCAGATATAGGAATTCTTTAGTGGGACTGATGCTTGCTCAGATTGTAGAAGGTGAGCATAAACAATCCCTGCTGACTGTGAAATCTTTGAACGTCAGACTCTCTTCTGTCTTGTGACTTCTTAGAAGTATGACACTGTAGGAGATGAGATTTTTTGTTTCCAGTGGGATGGACAGCTGCATGTTTGAGAGGAACTCTGGAATGGTGCAAGTATTGATCTGCTGGAGGGCAGGAAGGCTCTGCAGAGGGATACCAACAGGCTGGACGGATGGGCTGAGGCCAGTGGTCTGAGGTTCAACAAGGCGAAGTGTCGGGTCCTGCCTTTAGGTCACACCAACTCCCTGCAGCTCCAGGCTGGAGGATGAGCAGCTGGAAATCTGGGAAAGGCCCTGGGGGTACTGGTGACAGCAGCTGGACATGACCCCAGGTGTGCCCAGGTGGGCAGGAGGCCAGTGGCACCTGGGCTGGGCCAGCCCTGGTGTGGCCACAGGGCCAGGGCAGTGACTGTACCCTGTACTGGGCAGTGGTGAGGCCACACCCTGAATCCTGTGTCCAGTTCTGGGCCTCTCACTACAAGAAGGACACTGAGGGGCTGGAGCATGTCCAGAGAAAGGCGCTGGTGCTGGGGAAGGGTCTAGAGAGTAAATCATATGAGGAAGAGCTGAGAGGGCTCAGTCTAGAGAAAGGGAGGCTCAGGGGGGACCTTCTTGCTCTCTACAACTCCCTGACAGGAGGGTGCAGCCAGGTGGGGGTCAGGCTCTGCTCCCAGGGAACAAAGGACAGGACAAGAGGAAACAGCCTCAAGCTGTCCCAGAGGAGGTTTAGATTGGATATTAGGAGAAATTTCTTCATGGAAAGGCTTGTCAAGCATTAAACAGGCTGCCCAGGACAGTGGTGGGGCCATTATCCCAGTAGGTACTTGTAACTGTGGATGTAGCACTTGGGGACATGGTTTAGTGGTGAACATGGAAGTGTTTTGTAAACAGTTGGACTCAATGATCTTAGAGGTCTTTTCCAACGTAATCAATTCTATGATTCTGAGCGGCAGCCAAGACCAGACAGCATAGGACCAAATATACAAAACAATCTGTGAGAAGAGAAGCAGAACCTATAGCCAGCTTTTGAAAAAGCTGAGGATACACAGCCAACAAATGGAAGACTTCATATTGATAGTCTTCCTTTAAACAGCTTCTTTAAAAATTCTACCTTTATTGATGATAGAGAATGAAGAGAAAACAAATTGTCTTTGGGGTAAGGGTAGTACTGGCTCTTGGTCCTTTCCAAACATTTTAAAGCTGGTGTATAATGAGACACTCCTTAAAAATGATGCTTTGTATGAAATGCTGAAAATGCCAAAGATTATAGAATACCACAGAAAGCATACTATTGAGAAAAAACACTGATATATTCCCAGACCTATTCAAGAAGATGAATATTCCAGCTCCTTTCAGACATTCCTGGCAGGAAGTAGTAACTTTAGACCTAAGCAGGTTTTAAGATTTTAACTGTAACAGTTGAAGCTGTTTTAAGGAAACATGCTAACCTGTAAATAGACAAAAATAAGGATAGAGTGGTTTTGTAATCTTGGAGCTCTGCAATAAGTTATTAAATAAACCAGGATCCTAATTTAAAATGGTAAACCACATCCTGATCGGGTGTAAGCTATGTAATGCTTTTTGAGTGAGTGGAATTACACTGATTTATATAATCTGAAGCCTAGTCTTCCTGTTTCTCAGAGGAAATAGGTTTTTTTTAATTCTATAACAATTCTTTGCATTTTGATAGTTGGCCAGATATGAATCTCAGACAACAAATGTATGTTTCTTCAAAATTGCGAATAAAGATGCTAGTGTCAAGAAAGAAAATATAAAACAGGTTGACCAGAGAGAGGAAGGAAAAATAAATAATTACAATATTTCATTGCGATTGTTGTTGTCAGTCTTCTTTTCTTGATAGTAGATAGCTAGAATCAGACATTCTGAAATGATGACTTTAGATTGATCTTTCTTTTATTATCTTCACACAGGGTATTTTGTTCGATGTGGATGACTCTTACAAACTTTTTTGTGTTGTGTTTGTTGTTTGTTTGGGTTTTTTTTATTTTTTGGGGTTTTTTTACCATGAAGTTGTATTCTACCTGTGTAATAGTAGTGAAAATGAAATTACAGTTGGAGATCTCAAAACTGATGATTTTTGAAGGATAGAAGGTGTTTCTATACATGTGAGCTAGGAGTGAACAGACAGCACAACTGAGTCTTGAGGCTCAGATCAAAATCTCAAGTCATAGTTTGAGAGGTAGTTACTGGAATGGTGAAATGTCAGGAGCATAAAACTCTAAAATCCTGTGTACTGAATAGTTCTCATGATAAATGATGCCTCAGGATAGAAATGCAAATAAAGAGATACTTGAAGTACAGTTGCTTGTGGATTAGATATTCAGGACCAGCTTCTCAGCTCTGTTACCCTGGTGTAAGATGATAGGACACACAATTCAAATCAGTAGCATTGTGCAGGCATGAAGCTAGTGTATTCAGGGTGGGAGCCAGTGCCCTGTGCTCTTAGGAGGGCTGCCAACTGCTAAGTTAAGTCCATGTGCTGTAAAACACTGATCATTTTCAATCTGGTACCCATAAAATGCCTCAATTGTTCCCATTGACTTCAATGGCGAATGAGAGCTCAGGATACAACAGCAGAGAGGCTTGATCTGTGCCTCCACAGGCCTGTCTTATGCTTAAGGGTCTGATCCCACTCTCCCTGTCTGCATTCCCGGAGTCACTACTGCAACAGCTATTGTGTGAAAGGGCTGCAGGATCAGGCCCCATCTCCTTCATTCTCCAGTTGGTAATTTTTAAAATATGCTGAAGGAAAAATAATGTGACTAATTAATTATACTTTTTTCCCTTGCAGTTCTTTAAATGTAAGGTCAGATCTCTAATGAGAATTTCCATTGATAATTACTCAAGGAAAACCCAGCCAAGCAGTTTTCCTCCACTATAAGATTCCTCTTAGATGAAACATTAGAAACAATTAAAATGTTTAAAAAGTTAATAAAGACCACTCTGAAGTGGAAAAAGGAAAGTCATGCTCATTTATTGAACTGTTCAGAAAGAATCATTCTTATAATATCTTCCAGTGTGTCCTTTAATATTAATGTAATTAAGAGCAGAATTGTGCACCAATTCATGCTTGGAAAGTTGTTCACTGAGATTTTGTGTCTTTTACTTCCCTTCATGCATTTCATTCTTCTTCAGCCCAGAGGATGAATTCTCAAGCTGGACAGCTATAGAAGGAATGAAGTGAAGAGGAAGGGGAAGCATAAGGGGGGAAAGGCAGACTGCTGGTTGTGTTGCTGCTGCAGCAGAGCCCCAGTGGCAGGTGGGATTTGCTGCCTGGGCATTTCTTCACCAGAACAAGGCCAGGCTGCTTTGTTAAGGGGATGCCTTCTTGATCCCCTCATCTTCCTCATGGCTGCACATGCATACATATATGTGTAGGTAGGTACAGGGATTTTCTCCTTCGTTCCACTCTCTCCTTAAGGATAACTGGAGGATGAGTCAGAGAAAGGAACAGCTGGCAGGTTCTACAAATTGTTTTGGGGAGAGGTCACCGAGGGGGCTGTGTATGTCCTTGCTCACAAAATGGCAGCCTGCAAAGAGACTTACCAAACACATTCTGGCAGATGGACTTCTGCTCCCAATTACCAAGGACAGATGGAACTCTACAGAACAAATCCACAAGCACTTGTCATTTAGGAACTGCACTGTGCTCATAATCAAACAGAAAAGTCCCCTAAATGCTTGCATCTTCCTTGCCCTCATGCAGATAGAACTCTGAATTTCATCTGTATTGCCTGGAACTTCTTAAAAGACAAGTGCATTTAATGGTGCAAAATGTCAACCCTCTCGCAGCAGGACTTTTAACAGGGTTCTTTAAAGATACATTTGGAACATGGCTTTCCATCTGATTCAGAAAAGCTTATTCTGGCATACTACAGACGGAAATTCTTGCTGAACTTAAATTGTGAAACATCTTAGAGGTAGTCAAAGACTGTCTGTTTATATTTTCACAGCCCTGGGTCTAAGTATGGTGCCAGGGGAGTGATTTATGGCTTGAACAGGTAAGGCTTTGGGCTCTAAGCAAGCTGAGTGTGCATTGCATGTGCAGTAATACCAAATGTATTTGTGTATCCACCAGGTTCTTCTTATACCTGAACTCAGCAAGAGCAGCCCTACCTGCTAGTCACATCTTACGCTTACAGTAAAACTGTAGCAGGCAGTACCTTGAAATGTGAAAACAGTAGTTCATTCACTTATTGCTAATGTTGGCACCTGTGTTGCAGTCTGCTGTGTATTTAGGATCCACTTGTTATTGTTTTCTTTTTTTTTATTGAAAGTTGATATTTTCCCACTCATTCAGTAGCTATCAGGAAACTTTGCCAGACTACCTGGGAAGCTCAAAGCTGAGCTGGTTTAAGGAAATTCTCATTTAGAGCCTCAAGGAAAGTGTTCATTTTCCAAGGGGTAATATCTCTCTTTAATCCTATGTTTGGAAAGCCTTGGAGTCAGACTGAAATTTGGAAAAAGGGTATTTCTTAGTCAAAGCAAATTACATATTCTGTGTACTAAATGCTGTGAAAAGAAATGTAAACTTAGTGTAATTCCCAGGTAAGTTAAAGTCATCAAGGCAATCATGGAGAAGTTTCTGTGACTTTGGTGTTTCACATGTGGATTGCAGGCTGGTCTGCTAGGGAACAAGAACTAAGCAGCATAAATAAACTACATTGTCTTTTTCTGATGAGGACACTGCATTTTTGGGTAGGAATCTTTTTAATCCCTTCAGCTGCCCTTCCTAGGACAAGGTGTTCATACAAAAGTGAGAGTTTCTCTAAGTTCTCTTAAAAGTTCTTCCTTTGTTTTTCACACTGTTTTTTGTCTTCCTTGTTCTTGGTGATAGTATATCTGTATTGTACATCCCTGACTCATCCCTAAATCTTCCACGTTGTTTCAGTTGCTTTGAAGGCTGTTTGGACCAAGGCTTGCTTTTGTGTGCTGGTGGGGACCTATGTGTCCTCCTTGACCAGCCCCTCAAGAGCATGGAATTAATTCTTGTCGTCAGTCAAGTGCGAAAACAATAGTTGTAAAACCAGCAGCAGCGTTTAGTTGTTAAATTCATGTCACTGAAATGTTGTGCCTATCTGGAAATAGTCTTGGCAACCACATGAGAATATGATGACAGAAATTAAATGAGCCTCCTCAGTGTGACAGTACATTGAGTGTGTGTGCCCCATGCTGCTGAATTACACAGGCCAAATGCAATTTTTTGTTCATAGATCAAAATTCAGGTGGCCACCAATTTCTGTCTGTTAGGACAAAGAGAGGAAAGCCAGAGAAGTAAATAACCATAGTATTTACCACTGATATTAGAGTTCCTTTCATCCTCAACATGCTTTGTAAACTTTAAAGTAATTAATCAGATCCTTGAAAAGCAGCAAGACAGCAAAGTATGTTAAGCATTCAAGACACATGGCAGCCACAAACAAACGCTGCAGCTCCTGGGATTAGTGCCTGGGAGGTGCGGGGGATGGAGGGAACAGCCTTGGGACCTGTCTTGCATCTTAGGAAAGATACAGTGCCTGAGACGAGGAAGAAGTGAGGCCAGTGGAAAGGAGAAAGGGAATGTTGGAAAGGAGAAAGGGAATGTTGTGACTGATGGGAAGAGCTGTTCATCTCTAAGACTGTCCTAGAGCTTGTTGAGAAAGCCTTGCATTTTCTAAATGTGGCAGTCAAAAAAAGTTCCTGCAAGAGAGGTGAGAACCTTGAGCAAGGAACAAGACCCACTTCTCTCTCTGAACCCAGACATTGTGTGTGCTCACAACTCCTGTCTACCTCCCTCCCCAGGACACAGAGCCATAGTCTAATCTCTCTATGAAAAGACCCATCTGTCCAGGCTATTCAAGTGACATTTACACTTCAGTGGCCTCTGATCATCACTGTTCAGTGACTTCCTCTGTATTATGGAGAAAGAGATAAAAAATTAGTTTTTCTGCACTCATTTCCAATTTCCTGGTAAGAAATTATTTGAAGGCCTGGGGATGGTGGGGCAGTGGTTCACAGAACTGTCTTCCTTCTCACAGATGACATCATGATTACATCCCAGTGACCAAAAGAAAAGAAAATAAAAGAAAAGGGCTTTCTGATCTGGCTATTTTCTGATATCCTCCAGATCAAACACCATTTTCCCTCTCTTCAAACTCAGGTCACTCTTACTAAGGGGACTGCCTTCATGTCAGGAAACTTGACATGAATTCAAAATGAATTCAAATTCTGTCTTTTGCCTGGGAATTAGCACTGGAAACTTTGGAATATCGTTCAGTTTACACACATCTTCAACCAATACTCAGATGCCTTTGGCTGGTTGTAGAGGATTAGGATGGAAGGGGAGCCATCTCAATCTTTTATCACCACAGAATTAACCAATCTGTAGGTTTTATATTGAAAATAAAGGACTAATTTCTCAGCATGCGTATTGACATAAGTAACCATTAAATTCCTCAGACACCTAAAATGAAAGAAAGGGGAAAAAAAAGGTTGCAAATGGAAAGTGAAGGTTCTTGTTTCCATCCATGTTGCAATAGAAGTAAAAATCAGCAATAATCACAATATCCCCAGGATGTTTAAATATATTTACATTTTAACATTTTCACACTATGACTGTAATGCAACAATGACATTTCATCACTAATGGCATAACAGCTCCCTGGGGAAAACTATCATGTAAACAAAACACTGTCTGTTAGCTTTATTGTTGCATGTGTGCTGTTCATTAACAAATGAAAACTTTATTCAAACTAATTCCTTCTTTACTTTCTGGGAGCAGTAATACCGAAAATTAGTGTTGCGTTTTGCAGTTTGCACTTGTCTCTGTAGCCTGGCCTACACACAAATAGTACTGGTTGAAATAAATTTGCTTCTAAATCAATTTAATAAAATCACTGCAATCCTGTTGTGCAGACATTCTTTAAACTGAATGAAGCTAACATGATATTAGCTATTCTTAAACCAATTTATGTGTTCTCGCTTGGAAGCTGCTCCAATTTAACTAAATTGATTTAGAAACTGATTTAGTTAAATTTAGTAATTAAATTAAAATTAGTAATTTTAATAGAGGGATTTTTGACTTATATTTATCATAAATTACTGAAAGTATCTGTTGATCTAGTCAGCATGCATTATCAAATGTTCATGGTTGTGGGGATAAACCAGGATCAGAGGCAAGAATTATAGGTGAGAAGTTTCTGTGAGATAATTGATCAAAAGAGAGTAAACAGGGCACTGACAAGTGTAAATTGGTGTATCAGTGGAGTTGTACTGATTTATTCAAGTTGAGGATGGTAGCAAGGTGCTGTGGAAAACACTAAGTATCCTTAAATGCTGATGATGTGATTCTGTTCTCTGATATTATGTCTGACTTTATACAAATCAGATCTTATACCCTTACTTTGTCATGGCTACAGGTGTGTCTATCCCATCTGAGGATACAAAGAACAAGTACAAGAGATCTGTGTTTCTTGTGCTTGATTTTGAAGTGTTCATGCCAAAATATGCTGAAGGGGATGTGAGTCCTTAGGTCTTCAGGTATTCAGTGTTCAAATAAAATCTCATTATACAAGCAGTCTGGCAGCAATGTTTTACATCATCAACCAAAGAAGAGCAGGGTCAGATACCTATTGTTGGGTAGCCATCACTCAAAAGTAGAAATTATACATCAGGATATGAAAGCCACTTTTCCAAACCTTAATGTCATAGGAAGATGAATACTTTGCCAGACACTTCATAGCATTCTCTGGTTTTTTTAGATTAAGACAGTTATTGACCCTTATTTTCTTTGATAAGAAGAAATGTGAATCTATGTGCCAGTAGTCTGAAATAAGAAGCCAGTTATACTTTCCTCATGAAAGTGATGCAATTAATGCAATTGAAGTAGCCACTTATTTCTGTCACTTAGGAAAACAATTTACAAATAACTGTGATTTTTACTGATTTCATTAGGGAGCATGTATTTAGTTAGAGCACAAGTGGACCCAGCTGCAATAATATGATGGACGTTTATGAGTCCAGTCATTCAGACCAAGGCAAGTTCTCAATGGCAGTCAGGAGTTTTTCATTTAAAAAAGAGTAGAGTGATTGGAAATAGTGTTTTCATTAGATCTATGTTTGCTAAAGCCCTTGTCTTTGAGAATGTGTACAGAATCCTGCCTATCACTGATACCACAGCTGAGCTCTACCCCACTTCCTGCATGTTAGGGTGTGGACACTGAAAAGCTTTAATAGAGGGATTTTTCAGCTTTCTGCAGCATTCTGTGAGAACTTTGTGTCTCTCACGAAAACTATGCAAAACACTGCTACGGGTTTTTGTAAACTAATTCTTTATCTTTGCACCTGCTGTTATTCAGTTAGTATGTTATGGTACACTGAGGAAAATATTTTCAAATGGGTATTGAATAGCCTCCACCAATCATTCTAGGAGGTGGTTGACCAAGGGACCAATAGTACTATGCTACTCTTGCGAATCAAGTTATATAAACTGATTTATAATTAATTAAATAAGCCATTTTCTCCGGATCTTGGTTATGTCGTTTCTCACAGTCCCGGCTACAACAGTGACATTAGGGCCTTGGTTTATTGTGATCCTTGAACAAGGCTTACTATGGAGAAAAAAACAGGTTTTATAGCACAGCCTTGAGTCCAGTGCAAATATGGATCTGATGGGCTTGCCCAGGATGTTAAGAGTTTGACTTCTAACTTCTTACGGCCTTGCTGACAGCACAACTGGTCCTTTTTACATTAGAAACAAAACCCAAAAGAAGCACTTAGACTTTCCTGCAACATTATGCTCTTTGGCAGGAAAACTTACAGATGCATAGACTTTGTTGTGAGTTTTTCCTCAAAAGTAGCTTGTCATGTTGAAAAAGTAAAGTGTTCCTTTCATGAAAAGGGTGGACAATTAATACATATATTTTCTTTCAGATCTTTTGTCTCTCATTGGAATAGGGTTTTTTTCTCTACCAGGAGGAAAGTCTTTTCAAGAAAGAACTAACTTAGCATTAAAAGTATTTAGTGTCAAGGCTTCATAGAATGAGTAAATCATCATCTAATACCATAATAGCCTAGTCAGAAAAATTGTCAGAACGTGAACTAAGCATTGATATAGCGAAATCCCAGCAGAGCACATCTAATATGAAAAGCTGACTAATAAAATTCCTAGTTTGGCTAATAATTTTTCAAAGTATTAATACTTCAGCTAGTGTGTGGAGTCTTCCACTGTTAGCACCATTAATTATTTGAACTCTGAAAACACATTGTAAATAAGTTATAAATGTGAGTGTGTTCACAAGGATCTTTATGTTTCCTTTCATTACAATGAAAAATTTCATATAATTAAGAACCCGACTTCTACTGACAAAGAGGAATAATGGTTAAAGGTGGATATGAAAAATTATGCTGAGTGTGTAAACATAGAAACATACTTTGAGATAAATCTTACTTCCAAATCTACCCTGTCAGCCACCATCTGAATTCATATTGCACGAAGAGGATATATCAAATGCTGCATCCATCTCCCTTGGAAAGCAGAGAATATAATGTACAAGCAAGCCCAAACCTCATTAGCTATTACAATTTCTTCTGAAGGCATGTAGTGTCTTAGGAAAGTGCATTATCTGTCCAGCTTTTTGAATGCCTCATAATAAAAATTCCAGCTGCCAACAAGCCTCTCCTCCCCCTCCTCAGCATGCAGGCTTTACAGCTGCTAGCACAGGTTTTATTAAATATTCCAATTTAACTAGCAGAAATTAACATGGCTAAGTTTTGAAAATCTGACAGTGGGAAACAAAGAGGTCAGCGTGTGCTTCTGTTTCTTTAGCTCCAAACATGAAGAAGTGAGTGTAGCCATGGAACCTCTCAAAGACAGTCAGGGCAATGTACCTACACTTTTTAGGCAGCAAGGGGCAAATAGGAAATCAGAGTTTTAAAGTCATGTCAGATATTTTACTTTTTAAATGGCTGTGCAGGTATTATTTCAGTTGTAATTTTGAACACTTAAAGTAAAAGATCCTCCACTGGTGTTGCTTTGTTTATAGCTATTACAGGCAGTAGATTTACATGATCTTATTTTGGCTGAAGAAAACACTCCTTTTCCAAGCTCATTTGTCTTTCCAGTGATGTTAATAGGAGCTATGTTGTTATGCATGTGAACGAGAATGGGACTGTTGTAATTCACACACTTGTATCTCCAACTAGAGCCCAGAATCATCTCTGATTTTGCATAACAGTAGAAAAATGAGCTTTCACTCATTAGCCTTCGGACTTAAGGCAGGGAAAGTACAGATGGTTAAAGATCCTTTCAGGACAATATGTAAGTAAGTGTAAAGTGTCTAGAAAAGAAGTTGGATTGAATTTCAGTTTATTTCTTCTGATCCTTTGCCTTAGTTAAGATGCATTGGCAGAATTTATCCCACCTGAGATTTATTAAAATTATAGAATCACAGAATATCCTGAGCTGGAAGCAACCCATCAAAGTCATTGAGTCCAGTTCCTGGCCCAGCCCAGAACACCCCAACAATCCCACCCTGTGCCCGAGAGCATTGTCCAAATTCTTCTTTAGCTCTGGCAACCTTGGGGCTGTGACCATTCCCTGGGGAACCTGTTCAGTGCCCAACCACCCTCTGGGGGAAGAACCTTTCCTGATATCCAGCCTAAACCTCCCCTGACACAGCTCCAGCCATTCACTTAAGTTGAAGAGTTTTGTAATTACCAAATCAGAGTCTATGAGTGAAACAGTCTTGCAAAAGTATCCTTAGTTCAATAATGTTTTCCACTGGATATTTTTATTTCCACTGGATAATTTATGTTTCCAGATCCATTTTCTATAGTGTTATTTCATATAAATTAACTTCTCAGTAGTCTTGACTCAGTTCCTGCCTCTGACACCAACTTTTTCTACTAGGCTGGAAAACACATGTATGGCTACACAGTGCCAAATCCTGCTTGATCCAGTAGCTATTCAGGACATGTTTTGTCTAGGACTTACATCTTAGCCTATTCATTGTCTCTGTTGATATTCCCAAGCCTAGTTCTCTGTGTCATATACAGAAGTAATAATCATAGTAATAGCTGGGTACTTTATAAAGGAAAAGGCGTGATATAATTCATTAGTGGTTCAGAAATTCTTTGGGATTCCAGGAAGAAATGGGCATCATTAGGACTCTGTTTATTACTAGTGCTTTATGGTGACCAGTGCTTCCACTTCTCCATGGAAAAGAATGTAACTAGATCAATGGCTTTCAGCATGACCTGAGGGGTCTGGGAGAGGTAGCAAAAGGCTCAGGAGGTCTGAGGAAGCCTGTCATATTATTGTTATGCTCAAATATATAGTCCTGATGTTCACAGTTGCATGGGAAAATTTGAGGACTGCACAAACGGGGAAAGCTCTGTTGCTTTGAATTAAGGTTTTAAGAGCATGTAGTGGTATTTCAGGCATTGTTAGTTAAAATTGGGCGCTTAGAAAAGATGTTTCTTCTATACAAAGGGCTGCTTTACTCCCCTCTGTAAATGATCAAAAAGGTCTTCAAACCTTATTAAAAGACTGTTACATTGGAGTTCAAGCCTCTTTTCATTATCAAAGCAAATACCATCAAGTTTCACTCTGAAGCGGCCATGGGTGAGTTTTGGGAGCTTCTTGAGAGCCAGGTGGCTCAGTCTTCAGTGAGATTTCTTTAGGATGAGAGAGGAATTCTCTGAGCCAATCCAAGCGGCACCTGGGTAAGCAATAGACTTTGCAACAGACTTTACTACACAGAGCCCTGCTGCTTTAGTGCCATCCTTATTGCCTCCAGGCATGTCCCACCGGGTTTTTGTGTGCCTGAGCCCTTACATGGGCAGAACAAAGAGTGATGTGAAGTGGGAAAAGAGAGAAGGAAGAGGAATATATCAGGAGAAGACAATGCAGTGTAAATGTTGAACAGCAGTGTCCATGTGACTCCCTAATAACAACTGGAGGACAATAACCCAAAAATCCACCTGGCATAATAGGCAGTCAAAGTGCTGGTGAAAATCAAGCTCATTTGGAAGATGATTTGTTAGTGTTATTTGTGAATAATGATTCAAAACTTCTGTGTACTTTTTCTTTGTGCTCCTTTTGTTTGCATGAGCTGGAATATGTTATACACCTGCGACAATGTTAGCTCTTACAGGCAGAGGAAAGAAATGAGATAGGGGACAGGAGGGACACCAGTAGACATTATTATTATTATTATTATTTAGAAAATAAGAAAGATGGAATTTGGACATATTCACTGTTTTTATCAAGAATTTTGAAGTGTAAATTTTCTCCCTCTGTTATTCCTTTACAGATGAGAGTAGTAAAGTGGTTTAAATCTTGAAAGCATGTGTAAGTAATTTGAAGTCACGATATTGCTTTTAGAAAACAAAACCAATAAAACTGAGAAATCCAAGGTCAACTCAAAGAATACCTAAAGCTTTATTTAGTTACAGACGTGTATCGCCATGTGGGTGTCGATGGAGAACTGCTGCTTGTTCCACGGAGGAACCCTTAGCTAGGTAACGCCAGGCGGTACTTCTTGGCACCTCGCAAGTCAGCTCGCTCACCCGTGCGATGAAAACATGCAGCCACGCTCGCACTGAGCTAGCTAGCTCAGGCAACACTAGAAGTACATGAGTAAGAGGTGGCCCCCGCATGGGGCACCGAAGTTTATTTTACCTCTATGCTGTCCAAGACGAGAAGCAGGTAGACTTCCGTTCGGAATACTTACAAAGGGGTACAGGACGGAGGCAGGGTATACAAGAACAACCAATGGGGATAAGGAGGGGGCGGAGTGCGGGCTGGATTACATCCGCTTAAGGGATACAAGGGGTGTCTGGCTGCTGGCCAATCAAACAGACCAAATCTCCATAGGATCACAGATCAATGGAGGAGGCCTTTCTCACTGAGATAGGGGAGAGTCTTATACTTTGGAGCCTTTCCACCATTGGGCCTTCTCTGTACCTGGGCTCTTAGGCCCCCCCAGCCACAACAGCTGTTGGTTCAGCTGATGCAACATCTCCTCCTTCTCTGTTTAAAGGAAAAGCCTCTCCCATTGACTTGGATAGGCACTTCTTAAAACAACCAAATAAACTTAACATCATAACAATTGTTAGGACAACCCACAGTCCAGCCTTGATTAAGGATTTCACCCATCCCTCAAGTCCCCATTGTCCAAAAAGGTTTCCAAATAAGTCCGCGTCTCTTTCTGTCTTTAGTTCTTTGACTTGGTCCTTTATTTTCTGTATCGTCACGTGGATGCTCTGGCTAGGAGATGACAGGTTAAAGCAGCATAGCCCTTTGAATTCCTCACAGCCATGTCCGTGGGCCAACAAAAGAAAATCAATTGCTGCTCTGTTTTGCAGTGTTGCATGCCTGGTGGTCTCCTCATCCTCTGTTGCCAGTGTACTCATCCACTTATTCCAAGCACCCACTGGGTAGGATACCTGACCTGAGAAGGGCGGTTCATCTCCTTGGAGGGGGAATCCCCACCAGGCACGAGGAAAGTGGGTCATTGACACTGTCCATAGGCAGACACATATGGTCTTGCTGGAGTGCCTTTGCCAGTGTGACCCACACATTGGCCTTTGGTTGCGGGACAATCCACACTACGACCTCTCATGGAAGCAGGATCCAGGAGGCCAGGAGACAGCAGAGGTAGACAATCACAGGCATGGGGGTAAATAAGGTATAGGTAGTCCTTTTCTGTGGGATTTCAAGCAAAAATTATTATAAGATGGTTCTTTTTCCCTCTCGCCCCCCACTTTTTCTTACACTCATAAGGAGGGTAACACACAGGTAAGGGGGTTGTGGGGTAGGGAAACACATGAGGGTAACAGATATAGGGGTTTTTTAGGGTTTTAGCTTATAGGAACTGCTGGAAGTAGCACGGTTAGATGTTCACATGGATGGCGTCCTGCATCAACGTCTTCTCCAGGCGGCACTTGTTTCATTGTCCGGGGTTTCTTTATCACAGTCCTGGGTGTCATCTTTTGTCTCCTCAGGAACTGTCGCTGATGGTCCAAGGTAAGGTTTTACATTCTTTCCTGGTATTCACTTGGGTCCTGAAGGTGTGGAAACACAGGCGTATCCCCTCCCCCATACAACTGGTGGGAAAGGGCCTGATATTTGATGACTTTCAGGATCTTTGATCAACACCGGTGGCTGTTCCTTTAATTTGGCTTGGGTCGAATTGGAGAAATGCTGGAATAGGGGAGGGGTTGGCTCCGAGAATGAATTGTTCAAGAAGTTTATTGT
>VZTE01004282.1:0-24348 GCA_013397775.1 Eulacestoma nigropectus
AGAGTTGTTACCATTTTTAACATTTTCTCTTCAGCTCTAAGACATGCTTGCTCTGAGGTACAGAGGGGGGTATTAATGAAAGAGCATTCTCACCCACAA
Source organism: Eulacestoma nigropectus (assembly GCA_013397775.1). Taxonomy (NCBI): domain Eukaryota; kingdom Metazoa; phylum Chordata; class Aves; order Passeriformes; genus Eulacestoma; species Eulacestoma nigropectus. The sequence goes on from VZTE01004282.1 coordinate 100, forward strand.
GCACAGTCCCACAGTCCTTGCAGAGGTAAACTGTTCACCGAAATAGTGAATGTCTGATGGAAACAAATTAGGATTTTGTCACATTAAGAAGTCTAGGCTGAATCCCAGAACTACCCATACAAATCAGTACTCTGCTCCTATCTTTATTAACTTATTTGGCTTCACTGGAATTTGCAGGAGAGATCATTCAGTTGAACACTGCCCTCTCCTGGAAACACCTGACATTTTTCTGGCTCTTAAAACTAAATCAGTGAAGGCTTTTCCAGTCACTATAAATGTCGTAATAGTTTGTGAACAATTTCAGTCTGACATTGGAAAACCGATGCTCTCTACGGAGTACCATGATTTACAAAACTCTTGTAATGTATGACTTTATGTAAGTTCTCTTCCACTGTTTTCTTCTAACCAGTCTCTAAAACCATATGAAACATGATCTTCCTGAATAAATAGTGTATGAATCTGTGCCAACTTTCTAGAGCTTTTGAAGATTGCAACATTATGGAATAAAAAACTGTACCTTCTACAGAGTGTGTTGCACTGCAGGGCATTTTTGGACCTTCCACTGTCTCAACTGGATTTGAATTAATATTCTATAAAAAAAATCAAAATGACAATAACTCTATTTGATGCTCATGACATTTATCTGAAAACTCAAGAACAATATCGAAGACTAGCAAACACTTACGTTATAAGCAAAACTAAAATGACTGAGAGAGATTCCACAAGGAATATTTTAATGGCTACCTTCCAGAGGAAACTGACAGTAATCCCTCAAGAGGGAAACCGATAAAATATTTTTAACTACAGAGAGAAATCACCTCCTGCTTACAATATACAAAAGATCTAAAGGATCAGATTTACCATTTGCACTTCACTGCTTACAACCTTCTTCTCTATGAGAAAAGCAGGATAACAGCTTTGCACAACAGCTCTGTTCAGAAGCCTAGTTTATATTAAAAGCATCCCTGTAAAGCAATTTTGATGGATAGGCAATACAAAGAGAATAAACTAAGACTAAACACTAAATACATGATAAAACTAGCCTGGAAGCCAGGAGACACTCCCCACATCTGTGGCCCCTGGCCAGGCTGTTCCCTTGCTCAGATACACACTGACTATATAATTCCTGCTCAAAAGGAAGAGGGGGCTGGGATACAGTTTCCTATTTTAGAATTTACCCTCAGAGATGATAAACAAAGTGTGAGGCAGAAAGAATGGATTCTTTTGTGTCCTTTCATCTACAACTCTGCTTGCTTCTAGTCTTTCCCTCTAGAAGGCTGCCTGTACTTGCCATGTACCAAGAGCTGCAAACAGAGAAAAGACATGATAACCTGAACACAAAAGAAAAGGCCAGGGGTAACCCTCAGCTGAATACTGCAGCCAAACTAATTGGAAAGCCATGAAGCCCCACCTCAGTGGGGCTAGTTGCATTTATCTCTGCTCACCTCTTGCTGTGCTAGGCAGTTTCCCACTCCAACACCTATCAGGCAGAAAAAGTCAAAAGAAAGTTTGTAACTAATAACTCTGTCCACCACTAGACCAAAAACTTACTTAAACGATCATAAACTATCTTAGTAATTTTGGATGATTATCCTGGCTTGACCTTTTCGGTTTTTTCATTACTCTGACACCATATCAAATGTGTCCATCAGTCCCCAGATCTCTCTTCCTTTCACAGAGGACCTCTGCCCTGCACTGGCTGTGCTGCCTCCAGCAGCTGAGAAAGCCTCGTGGATCACCTTCTCTGCTGTCTAGATCTCCACTGGAGGTGCACAATGAACCAACCACATCATCCCACTGACAAGCACCACTACCACACAGCAATCTCTGCCCCAAGGAGGTCACACAGAATTTAAGCAAGTCCACATTCTTTCTCAGCAATTTCAGATATCTCCCCCACCTCTGTTGCCTAACGTGTCCACGAAACCTGTGGGTTTCCACTTTTTGAAGTGCTTGAGGCATGGCTCCCATACAAGTGACTTCAGCTTACTGACAGCTTGTTTTAACTTTTCCATTACTTCTTTAGGCTTCTAATGAATAGAAAAGGAACTGAAAGAACCAACACAGCAGAGAATGAAGAACATAGTTGAGAATGATTATGCTTTTCTTGCATGAATACATGTGCTGCTGTCCGAGGCAATCATTTCACATAAACCCACAAATCCAACACTACATGCCATCATAACTGAGACAAGCTCCCTTTCTTCAGTTCATGACATTCTGACTCAAGCATAAAGTAGCAATGTGGTCATTTATACAGTCTAAAATACCAAACATACAGCCTAAGTCTGCTGTATATGAAATGAATACACCAGGACAGCAATAAGTTCTACCTCTATTTTAAAAAGACTATGTACTGTGATATCTCTAATACCCACCAAAATTTTCTAATTGCCTCACAATTCTTTGGATACAACTGAAGAGCCCAAAATTCTTGTTTGCAACAGAAAGAAAATGAATTTTACCTTTCCTTTTGGACACAATACATAGTCTAAACACAACAGCTTGTGTATAAGAAATTAACAAAATAAACCACGTGATCTTCCCAATTATTCTGGTTTATTTCTGTTTTATTAAAAGTGCTGCAACACTGATGCTGAGCAGCTGGGGAATAAGGTCCCCACAACAGAACCTAGACTGCTGCAACTAAAGGAATGGCAAAAGGGGAACCAACAAATCCAGTGCAGTAGGCTTTCACCAGAAAATACCAAATGCAGAATTTTGCAGCCTTTAAGAATCTTTGTATTTGAGAATACCTAACATGCCACACTTTCCATTTCAAAGACTGAATGAAAAACAAGGACTTTATGAGTGCAAGAAAAAGCTAGTTCTATAAATAACAATGCATTCCTGATTATAGTCTTGGTTTTCCTTTTGAGTTTATTATTGTCTCAATGGAAAAGCCACATACAAATTGTAGGGATTCTGCAAGCTACAGAGAGTAACTTTTTTGTACTGAAACAAATTAAAATCTGGACAATGTCATTATGTGAGATTATACATAAGGTGTATTATACAATACACCACACTGTAAGTTAAACATAACACATAAATAATTTCCTAAGTTAAAAAAAAAAATGTAGCATGCATTTCCTTGCAGCAATGCAAGGAAAATCAGTGCACAAATGAGGAAACCCAAAGCTAAGAATGGAAAAGAAAAGCTGAATTTCAAGACGAGAAAAAAAGCCAACTTTTAGTGTGCTTTTAGCTCCCTAGTTTTACATATGTCGTGCAGTCCCAATCTAAAAATAGAGGTAAGCATCTGAATTGCTATTAAAGAACTTATACATTCAAGCATTCCCTTTATTTTATTGAAATCAAGAGATGTCCTGAAGGATATGACAACAGCTCTTCAGACATTTTACATTAAAGTAAGACCAACTAAACTAAACTCTGTCGAAAAAGTCTGAACTCTGTAGAAAAAGTCTGTACTCTGTATTTCTGCTGTAAATAATAAACCAGGGTTGGCTCTTGATAAAGGCTCTGGGGCATTCCACTACCGGAAGAATGGAATTAAATTAAATATTTCAAAGTACAAAAATGAATACAATGGCAATGCAATTGAAGACACAGAGATTTCACAGAAAGATACTCCCAGTAGAGTCCATCATGATTAAAAAACAACTTGGGAGGCAAAGGAAGCTTTGACAAAGTTCTCAACACCTCTTATGCTTCAGCTTCAGACATACAATGTGCTACCCTTATACGAAGTAGAAGCCCACAACAGCAATCATGAAATTATGCTGGTGATCAGTGACACAGGCAGCTTAAATTAAAAGGCTACTTAAGAAAAACAAATCCAGCCTGAAAAGTCTACAGCTGGAAATTATGAAAAAAACCTGTGGTACCTGATACAGAAGAGGTCTGTCCCAGAAGTATTTTCTGAAGAGCTTAATGTCTGACTCCAGCAAGTGCTGTGCAGTGTGGCTAAATGTCAGCATAAGAGCTCCTGATGAATGAACAAACTGCAGGCAGGCAGCCTCACTGATCTCTGCTCTTGAAATGTCAAGCGACTGACTGCCCTGGAAGCTGGAATGACACACTCTTTAAGTCAAAGCAGATGCTCTCTGCACAGGTAGAATGAAAGCACAGCCACAGTGAGCTTCCTGCTCGCCTTCAGCACAACCCGTCAGGACTCAAACACACCCGCTGCAAAAACCAGAGGCAGAAAATCTGAAACATCCACTGAAAACACAGCTGGGCAAACAAATAAGTACCAATGACTCTTTTCAGCCTTAAGAACACACAGCTACTTCTAGCTATCAACTGGGAAAAAACAATGTTAGCTCTAGATGGTTACTCACTACTAAAAGAAGCCAGAAGGAGCAAGCTGTGACAATACCTATTTCTCCTTATTGCTGTAAATGAGCAATAGTACCTTTTCCTGCCAATGTTGCCATATATAGCAGTAGGACACGACTGGCAGCTAGCAGATTTGTTATCCCACAAGAGCGAAAAACAGAAAGCATCTCAAGGGAATACAGTATTGTTTGGACATAACAAATGAGAGTCATAACATAATGTACTGTACCCGTGTTGTATTTTCTTTCAAGCTGAAGTGCATACAGATAAGTCTCACATAAACTACAGGCTGCATGGAGCCAGAATTGAAAGAGCCACATACCAAAATAAAAATGTGGCCCAATTCTTGCATATTTCTATTTGCAAAGAAAAGCCAAGAGTAAGAAGGGGTGTCTGATGCTTACCATTTGGTGTCCCAAGACACATACACACACCCCAGGCAGCTCCTCAGGACTGCACAGACAGGGCTCCAGACAGCTGAAAGGTGCCAGAAAGCACTTGTTCTTTAAGTCATTTGTCAGTGTGGCAGCTCTTGGGTAGAACAGAGTCATAACTGCAGCAGTGTCTTTGCTGCTGACTCTCCCTTATTTGTTCATTCAAACTTGAGCTTCAGAGGAGTCACAAAGTCTGCTGAGGTTTTGTGGAAGTCAGATCCTATGGTTCTGTTCATGTATAAATATTTCTTTATATATATTTTTAAGGAATGTCTTCACTTGTTTTTAGTGTGTCAGGATTCAGCTGATACAGTTCTGGGAGAGGTAGCTGATGGTGCACTTGGTCCTCTGTCATTTAACTGGCTATTGACTTCAAACGTCACGAAGGACACAAATAACAAAATTCCTTTAATTGTAAATTAAAATTTACCACCTAAAATTTACCATCTAATAATACTGGCAAAAAGCAGCAGAAACCAGCACAAAATGGGCAACTCTTTCCAGATAAACAACAGTACTCCCCATAGCCCTTAGATGACAAGAGATTCTCCCAGTAAACAGCAAACCATTATACTCACTTTGTAAAGACCTCAACAAGTTTGGAGTGTCCATTTTGTAAAGCTAAATCTAACGGTGTTGCTCCATCCTCATTAGGTAATGCTAATGCTGATGACCCTCCAGGCTGGGCTGCCAAGAACTGGGAAAGCTTAACCAAGCCCAACTTCATCACGAGGTGGAGAAGAGTTTCCTTTTGTTCAGGCTCTTCAAAAAAAAACACAGCAAGCAAATCAAAATCATCAGTAACAAACCCCAGCATTTTACTTGCTAGGAATGTAAGGAACTTTCTCTACCACTACAAAGGGAAAATTACTGTAGGATCTCCACTGGTGATACAGTTTTTGATCCGACTCTTTGGTGGCAACCCATCCAGACTTTTTACCTTCCCATTTCAAGTGGAATCAAAACTTCCAGACAGTCAAAATCCAGAAAATCAGGCCATGCTTCCTTCAATAAATGAAAGAAATTCAAGGCATCAAAGGGAGCCACAGAGTAAAAGGCCACAGATTCTAGCACTGTAATAGGCAGCAAACCTGAATGTAGTGTCTGAAAACTATTTTTCATCTCAGTTCTAACAGCAGTAGACACATTAACAAGATGCAGGGAGAATTCTTTAAGCCAGAATATCACTAAACACTTATATAATATGTACCTAAGCATTTGTAGAACACACATATAAAATGTCACATCATTTTTTTTTTTTAATTCATGTTCAAACTTCATCTTCTTTGTGGCTAGCCAACATTTGGCCTGGTGCATTAGCCTGCCTATGCAACAATTTTCTCCCCAGGTATCAGTTTTTAAAACTTTTTCTTGATCTTCCCTTTTCAGATTCTAAGCAAATATATGTCCATCTGGGCTCAGGATCTGCTGTAGGATCCAGGGCCACAGAAGAAAGTAATGAATTATGGGTTATTTTCCTCCAAGGTCTACAAAGTGTTTCTAATTTCAGTCTTTGGAAACAATGATCATTTCTACATTTTAGTTACCAACATTAATATGAACTATAGTGTTTACACATCCATGGAACAAGACAGCATGTATGTTTCAAAGCTTTCAAGCACATGCAACCTTTATGTCCACTGAATCCAACTCAAGCATTTGCAGACTGCTTTGCTAAATGGAACCATAAGCAACATGAACCCACTGAAAGGCCCAGGTCAGAAGGCAACTTCAAAGAACACCTAGTCCAAGGACCCTGCTATGGACAGGGACAGCTTCCACTAGAGGAGGTTTCTCAAAGCACCATCTAACCTGGCCTTGAACAACTCAGCCTAGAAGATCTGACTGAATCTCACCATTTCAAAGCCCAGTCAAGCACTTCTCCTCAAGCACCTTGGTCTGCCTGGGTCTGACACCTTCTTCTACGGAGGAACATTTAAATAAGCAAGGTTAAGGCTTCCCAAAATCTGTGGCTGATGTGCCACTTCAAAAATGGGAGACCTCAGTACAACTTCCCCCTCAGCCAGATGGGATTTGAACATACACAGCTTAAAATTTCCTCCGATCACTCATCTGGTGGAAGCATAAGCTGTTCCCTCCATTGCAGAGTAACTGAAAATAGGGCATGGTGCAGAGGGAAATCCAGGGGGTGAAGGGCAGAAGACCAAGAAAACAGCAGACTGACTACAATGCAACAATCAGCTAGGAGAAGTCTCTGCTGTTTAGACGAGGATGCCTTTCTCATTATACTGTCATCAGAAGTGAAAAACAATGCTCAAAGCCCGGATCTCTCACTCGCTCGGAGAATGACCTAGGAATTCAGACACAGTATGAAAATGTTGCCAGTATTTTCCCTCTCCCTAGCTATATTTCTGAATAGAGATTGATAACGTCATCTGTGCTTTGCATAGATAGCACTGGCCCCAGTGCTATTTCTGTACTTCAGAGAGTCTCCTCCACAAGGACTCCAGCAGACTCAAGGTTGTGCCACCAGTCTGGACCCCAGCAGAGGACCTTGTCTGAAGTGTTTATATGTACACCAGGGAGTTCAAGTTTAAGTACCCAGGAAACTATGTGGTCCAAAATGTAGACTCTGAACCAACATTATGCATTCACATTAAAAAAAAAAAGTTTTCAGGATTGCCCCTTGATCTGGAATACTGAAATTCTGCTGAAGTCCTACTTTAGACATCAAGCTGTGTGCTTCAGATGCTTCCAACTAGACAATTTTTTCTATATACAGTGTTAGTAACGAGACAGCAGACAAATTAATCTAATTGAAACACATGCAAATACATCAATCAATATTAAGCACACTAAACATCCAAGTAGATGCAACCCCAATCCTCAGACTAAAAGCACTGAAACAAAAAGGCAAGCTTTACTCTGAACGTTGGCCTATGGCCACTGAGTGTCAATGTATATTGTAATAATGCCAAAAAAAAGCCAGATAATCTTGCTCTGAGGTTGATAAGATTAGGACTTTCCCACTTAGCAAATAGGGAGCCCTTAGGAAGCTTTCCCTGATGCGGACTAGCCTTCTCTCTGCTCCGACACTGCAGCAAATAAAGTTACTCTTCTGGCAGCCAAATCTTAGAAACAATGCTGTTTGTTACAAGTCTGCTACAAAAAGACGAGTTTTAAAAATAACAGTAATTAATCTTTGTCTTCTGAAACCACCATCTGAAACAATAACTTCTACTATCTCACCACAAATAGTCTAGTAACGATCTTTATCTGCCTAACCTAACAACCTTCATCTAACCTTATGTTATATTTGTTCATGGTCAGCTTGAATGCACATGGTAGCTGAACCACCCAGCAGGTTCACCGTCTGCTTTCAGCCCTGATGCACTTAATCAGAAACAGCATTCACATTCCTCCCCGTCCTCTACCTCTCTAGATGATGTGTTTGCTGGGCTACTCTCTTCTTACTAGTCCCACATGGCTAGGACTAAACAGAACCTGATGACATAAAACACTTACTAATACCTTCATGACAGTAAAATCTGAAATTCAAACTGTCTACTCAGAAGGATAAATGGAAAGGTAAGTACGCTTTTCCATACAAGGATCAGGTATTTTTCACCAGGAGGATGGTGAAGCACTGGGACAGGTGGCCCAGAGAGGTTACAAACTGTCTGTCCACGGAGGTGTTCAAAACTTGATCCATAGCAACCTGATAAAACTTTCAAGCTAGCCCTGCTCCAAATGGAGAGTAGGACCAGGTCACCTCCAGGGACACTTATATCCAAAATCTGCTGTTGTTCTATTCGAGAATCAGCAATATTAAAACAAAACAAAACAAAACAAAACAAAACAAAACAAAACAAAACAACATGATGACTGATAATAAGCTTTTTAAACAGACCTGCTTATAAAGAAAAGATTTTCATTAAAAGATGATAAAGTTCTGAAACAACGGGGTTGATTAGCAATTTTCTCCCTTAAGAACAATTTCTAGTTTCAGTTCTCTTCTTTTACCACCTTCTCTTATACTTCCTCACTGTGACAGAACAAATAGCATTTTCCTACACTTTTCACTTTATTTTCCCATTCCCTTGGGGAAGAATTCAAATGTGGCATAAGGGCAGGGAGGAAGGAACCACAATAAAAAAACACAACAGAAAGAAAACCTTCCAGAAACAAACATACACACACTCCCCATATTGTGGAAAAAACCCAAGATAATTCAACTGCATTCTGTGGCAAGCTGGAACAAAATAATGAAAAAAAGGAAAACACAAAGCTTCTTCAACATATTCATATTTAAATTGTATAAAATACCATTTAATTTAAACGGTATGAAATGCCCTTTTCCATCAATGCATAAACCAAACAGCTCCTAAGATTTGAAGGACACACCACTGGCTGATTCAGACAGGGTCAGCTACTGCAAGGAAAGTGGTGCTGCAAATGATATGCACTATCAAGACTTTGTTTTGCATTGCATCCCAGTTCTCCAGCCAAAACATTCTGTTTGGGTTACACAGAGCTGAGCCAAACAGTCTGTTTTAAACATTAAAAAAATCCTTTTGTTCTTCTTTGCACCTGAATCCCTTCCTATGTTCAAAAAAATAAACTAAAGCCACATATTTCTCTCTGACAGAAATGACTAAGCCCTTTCTGGGCTCTGAATTTCATTCATTTCCTGGAAGGAGACTAAAAACCTTAAGATCTGGGACTTGAAAAGCAGAGGGAGACATCAAAACTGGCTGACAAATTCCATTTTTTCCTGGCCTCACACTTTATACACTACTGCTAATTTTTTCATTTTTCCATTAGGTATGAGATTATTTATAAAGGTGTCTTTAGTGCACTCCACTGCTGCAAAAACCCACACAAGTGGCTTTGTGAAGGGACATCAGGCTGCAATACAAGAAGTCAAGTATGTGACAGACCACCTGAGAGCATACCTACATGAACCAGCTCCCAGAGGCTGGCATCAATCCTACAGAAGAAAAGCACGTGAGGGAAGGTAAAGGTCCATTGCAAAGGGAGTCCTGCCCCAGCAGTTTTAGCAGCAGAAGGGTTAGAAAAGGCTCCCATCCACCAGCCCCATGCATTAAAGGCTGTGCATGGTGCCACACTTACACCTCAGGTGAGGTTGCAGTTGACTCTACTGATTGGGGGACCCCAACTATGATGCAAAACACTACAGGAGATGGTGTCTGTTAGCAGGAGGGATATTCCTCATCCTTTAGCACTGCAGCCAAGACTCCTCGAGGTGTCTGGTGTAAGACACTTGTTTTTTGAGCACCACCCAAGTGCTTAATACCAGGTGAGACACCCTTTCAGCCAAGAGAAGAGCAGGGCTCTCCAGCCCAGTGCCAACTGAAGGCTGAGGTCTGGGTCAGACCACAGATTTGTATCTGGTCTCTTCAGCAGCAGAGTGCCTCCTGAGCCCCACTACTTATACACCGCCTAAAATAGGAAATTTTATCTCTTGTATCTCTTACAGTACTCGCTCTCCTGTCACTCTGCATATCTCCAAGTGTTCCATGCTTTTCCCAAAAAGCCCCTTCATGGTCAAAGGGATCTCAAATGCCTCCTCTCTGATCTTATTACCACTGACCAGGAGATGAGAATCATACACTTGCTGGCAACCCGCAGGTTGAAGAGTGCTTGACAGTATCTTGCCCCATGCAGGTTTCTGGGTCAGCAGCAGGCACTGGAAGACACTCATCTGCTTTGCAATGCACAGGCTAGCATCCTCCTCCCTTTGCCAGACACAGCTTCCAAAGGGACAAACTCCTGCTGGGGCAAAGATTCATCTGTTTCTCTAACTCCCTGAACTCTCTGACCAAAATACAATTACCTCTCCTCACAAATCTCACCAGACCTAGACACAGTTATCCACTATGCCCAGTGTTTTCCTAATTCTGTGAAGGAGAACAGGCACTTTGCACTCCTTTCCATTTCCTTCCATGGGAAAAAAAGTAATCTGAAATTCCAAATGAAGAGAAGACACAGAATTTTCTTTAATTTACATCAAAACCCTGACATGCATCAGTCAGGTTTGAAGTTGTGCACTTCAGAAGGAATGTGTGTAATACCAGGTGAAAGGAGTAACATAAATTACAAAGAAAACGGTAGGGCAAGGGCTATAAAGTAAAAAATAGCACAGAAAATGGAAAAGTATCCCCCAAGGGGAGACTATAAAACAGCAAGGCTGGGTAGCCATGAGACCTATCCCTAGAAAACAATTACAATGCATTTATGAAATAAAATGGAAAATCTCTTTGTTCACAAAAGGGAACTAAACACTGTTCCCTTCTCTATGAGCCACAACTAGTTTTCTTAATTCAGGCTGTAATGTTATTGCTGCTATTAATAGCCAAAACCTAAAAGAGCAGCCTTTCTCTTGAAAATAACTGTAAATAGTGGCAAAGCTGTCCGCAACTGTTCTTGTTTGATTACCAGCAGAGTTAATTATCCCAGACAACATGAACTCACTCTTGGCAGTGCCCCTAAAACAACCACAAACTGAGATGCCCTCAGCTTCTTGTCAATAAAGTGCACTGCTTGCAAAGTACCCTCCTGTGCTCCCATTCGCCCTCTGACAGCTGAGAAATGTAAACCTGAGTGTGTCAAGGATAGTCAAGGATAAAAAAGTTGTGGGGAAAATGCTGAACTTATGTCTGATGGTTCTTGGGACTGCCAGTATCGGAAGGCTGCCGTACCCTGATGGTGCTAAGGAAGAGTTACTTGGAAGCATTTTTCTCATTCAGATTAATTTCTTTTTTCTCTTTCTCTTTTTTTAGTTTTTCTTTCCTCTCTTCTTTGCATCTTTTCCTTTTTTTTTGATTTTTTGGTAAAGAAAAAACTGTGGGAAGATTCTCTTCTCTTTTTTTGGCAGCATTAACAATTTGTTTAGCTTATTATTTAATACTGATTATCTCCACAGATTGAATAATCCAGTTCAGACAGAAAATATCCTTTATCAAGGTGCAACAAACAAGAAAACCAGCTTCTTTCTCTCCCTCCTCCCTAACCCTCCTTCCCCTTTCCTGAAACCCACCAACAAATAAATGTCTACGCATAGCACCTTTGTTGAGTCTCCAGTTTTCTCTAGGAGCAAGCTGCTAATCTCAACATCTGACCACTCTGTGAGAGTGAGCAGCTCCTGTCAGAGTTGTCACACAGGCATCTATTACAAGTGAGGATTACCGAAAGATTCATGCTTTCTTGTTTCTTTTGCTGAACTTTCTATAATGCGGCCAATAACTCCTGACCTGTGAAACTACACTAAATTCCTGAATTATATGCAATGCTCCCTAGATAATCTCTTGACTCTCTTTATCCAATCCTTCTTATACGTTATCCTGAATACCAACACTCCTATGAATAAAGCGTTCTTCTTTCTTTCCATCGACCCTTATGTTTCTCAATCCCCATAAAAATGAATTAGGTCAAAAAACAGCAGACGGTGCAACAATTTTTTCCAGCAACATGTCACTCAAAAGTGTTTTTTTCCAATAAAAATATCCCAGCAGCTCTGAAAACTGACAGAATTGCACAAGCCTAACATTCTAAGTAGTGATGGATGATAGCACCCATCTTTCACAACGTTCATATTAAAAAGAACATCCTGGCAATGTCAAGGGTCAAGACACCTCCGACCTTTGATATAAGCAGTTGTAGGGACAGCAGGCAGGGAAAGAAGTTCTCATTCTCTTTCTAAATACTCATAAATTTCTACCTTCTGTTTCTCACCAATTTTGATCTTTTAGACTATGTAGAACAGAGACAATGCTTGATCACCTCATGGCTGAAGATTAAGGACCTTCTCCTCCTCTTCTCGTGCTAAGAGATCTGAAGCTCTCCTGTCTCAGCCCACCCCCTTCTCCCTCCCTCTCCTTCTCTTGCATGCACAGGGCTCCCTCAGCCACAGGCATCCCTCAGCTTTGGCTTTCTTGGCTTTGGGGACAAAAATGCAGTGATGGGGAGAGCACAAGGAAGCAACCCCAGTCAGTGCTTCTCATAGTCAGGAGAGAGGATCAAAACCATACTTTCAGAAAAGAGAGAGAAAGGATATAGAAGTTCAAGAAAAATTATAGAAACTACCTAGAGGAAAACAAAATAGGTATCAGGCCCAGCCCAAGCCTGGACCTCAGAGACAGAGAAAGGGAAGGACTAACCTCCCTTGGGCTGAAGGAAAAGCTGTCCAGAAAGCTTTCAGGAGCCCCCCCACTCATCAAGGGTGGCCCCAAGCACTGCCCAAGCAGGAGTGCACTGACAGATCTCACTGTAAACCAGCATTGCCATCAGGCCCCAGGAATTAGTTTTGTTTATTCAGAAAGAAGGCAAAAGACCCTGGCTTCATTTAAGAGCAGCATGTGCTGTACAAAGGGAGATGCCACTTCTGCAAGTGCAACAGTGCCCACGAGGCAACCCCACTGCAGTATGCTGAAGACGTGTTTGTCTAACACTTCAAATGTTCACAGACACTCTGTATGGCAATGGTGGCACACATTTCAGCTTTTCTTCTGTGTTTAAATTTTGTTTATGTATAGTATTTTAATCTGAAAAGTGAACAAAGTATGAAAAATACATAGAATCAAAAATACAAGATCTATAAAAGTCTTGCAAGGGTGACATACTCTTTTTCCATATAAATGTTGCAGTATATCTGAAAATTAACAATTAGCACAACTAAAAATTAAAGAATTTTGCTCTGTGGATAGCAGTTATCCTGGCAGATCTTACTCTGATACCAGCTGAGATGATCTCTGACTCTCTGGACCCTCAACACACCCAGGATAACCTTTCCCCATGTTTCAAGCAAGCAGGTACCCAGCTGGCTAGCCCAAGCATCTCTCAGTACCACTGACATTCTGCTGATGCTTCTGTGTTGGGTTTCAGCTGGTGAAAAGTTCAGATAAGACTGTGAACAAAACTACAGCTGATTTCTTCAGGCTTTGATACAAGTTCCTCATTGCTAAAATCCAACAGTTTTCTCAGAAGTTGAGTAATGTGAACAAATATTTACTACACATCAAAATGAAACAAGTAACAGGCTTTTTTTTTCCTCTCCTGTCCAGCCAATATTTGAATGAGACTTGGTATTTGTTTTTACATTTGTTAAAGGGGTTGTTTACAACAGACAGACAAAAAACATTCTTCAGATTTTAAGTTATCCGTCACTAAGAATTAGAAAGATTTAAGACGTGAAAAAAGCCCCTATCCAAAGAAATGGCCTTAAGTGATGCATTTTTATTTCCCAAAAGCTTGCATGAATCTCTTTCAGTTTGGCTCACATCAAAACTGCCTATCTTCTGATTTTTAGCAATTTAAAGTACTAAAAGGAAAACAGCCAAAACTGCCAAATTTTCAATGAAAAACATGTGAAGCCATCAAGTATAACACAGTTTCCAACCTCAGCTATAAGTCAGCTGAGTCTGCAAAAAAAAATACGCTCTTCGGCAAACACTAAGTCTTTTGTTTGCAATGAAACCCGAAATTAGGAAAATCTCACCTGATTTTGTTATAAAGTTTTTCAGTAGCATACCCTAATGTAAAGTTTTACATATATTTTCATTCCACTTCCTCTACAATTAAAAAAATCCACAAAGAAACTTGTTTGATGATATTTTCCTCAAAGAATGACCATAGTCATAAACAAAGGATAAACACTGACACAACAGTCACAAAAATTATGTCTACTCTACACATCAGAATGCCTACAGTAACATATTCTTCTTTGACTACCACCTTTTTCTCTGGAGATAAAATATCTCACTTGGTTAGAATCTTGGCTCCAAAGCTTCATGCTACAGTTCTTTCTTTTTTTTAAACAGACAACTCTAATTACATATAAAGAACTTCATTCATAGCAAGTCAAGGCAGAAAAACCTGCTAAGGAGACAGAGTTACAATAACCATCATTATCCCTTTTAACTCTCTGGGCACAAACCAAATCTCTTATTACCCCTCTCGTACTTGAACAATTTTTCATATTAAGCACAAAATAAAGCACAAGAGTTGAGAAATTGGATAAAACAGTAAGATACTCTGCTCTGAACTGTGCACCAAACCACCGTTAAAAGCTTTCTAACGTCAAATAAAACTCTACCACCTTCAGGGCAACTTCCAAGGATGTTCCAGGTTGAAGGCAACTTTTCATAAGCAACGGCCATCATCAGGTCATTATCCAGTGATTGCAGATCTTTCATCCTTAGCCCAAACTTATCCAGCAACAGCTTGTGACTAGTGGCGGTGACATATTCTGCATGATCAATCAGAAAGCGAGACAACTTGCACGACAGATTCTCTCTGTAGGTGATGAGACAGCTGCTGAGGACCACAGGTGAGAAACCCACTGTGTACATTAACACAGACACAGAAACAGCTTCTTGGTAGCCATGGCCTGTAATTATAACATAAATTAATCACTAACATCATCTATGTTCGGAAAATACGTTAGTTATTTTTTGTTCTCGTCCACCTCCAAGGCCTGTAGTTGCTCATTCAGAATTATTTTATTCTTCCCTTTCATTACATTTATTTGTCATAGGACATCAACCAACCATTTCTATTGATGAACTTGGATTCGACTAGACTTGAACTGATTGTCCTCCCAATTAGATCAACTTAATTAATTCTAGAATCAGTCTTTTTAGGTGAGGGTTCTTTAACCACAGTGGAAAGAATTGAGGATTCTTGGATAAGCATTAAGAAAAATTAGATGCTCGTGAATTCTGAGTAATACCTCTATTTATTAAAACCAATTTTGTCTTTACCCAGGCCAAAACCCAAAAGCTTTTAACTAATGCACACTTCAGGCTTCTGGCAAACTTGATTAAATGCTGTATCAACCCTGTAACTTACAGCTGGGACCCTCAAAGTCCAAGGGAGTTTGCCTTTTTAACCTCTTCAGCACTTTGTCTTTCCCTCCTACTCCTTTGACATCTAAGGGAGGGTGGATGTCATATGTCTAAAAGAGGCGCAAGCTGTACCTCTCACTGGAGAGTTAACCATGATGTACTAAGGACACAAGTTTAAATTTTCCAACATACTCTGAAGAGCTACAAGTACATGTGCAATCTAGGAACTACAGAAGGAAGCATGTACTTAGCACAACTGCAGTTGTTTTTAAACTGCTCTGTGTTCCCTTATGTTTAATTTGGCTACCATAAAATGACACTAACATCAACAGGGATATAGTTTAGCCTCACATTTTATTTTCATCTGTTCATGGCTTCTGTCAAGATTAAGTGTTGCCTGTAGCCTTCCGTTTTTGTTCCTAGCCCAGAAGCAACCATTTAACAGTGTCACAGAATATGCTGAGATCTTAAAAAAAAATTAAAACCGACTTGAAACAAGCCTAGCATTGCATTTTCTCCAGTTGTAACTCAAGACAATCATTTAGCATTTACGGGTTCAAAGGAGCCACTGTGTAACAGCAATGAACTTTCCTTTTTTATACTCTGCCCTTATTTTCAGGCTCTAAATCCCCTTCAGAACACAAGAGAAGACAAGGCGATCCTATTGCACAGGTACATCACGTCTATAGCCTCCTACTCACACAAATGGAAAGGTCACGAAGCACACAATAACGGTGACAAGCAGGGTTTATGTTACATCCAAGAGGGAGACAAGCCAAAGGCAGAGAGCCAGCTGGGAGGCAGCACATATGTCTCCCATTTGCAGTGAGGCACCCTGGAACTGTCTCCCAGGCATCTCCGTACCATGTGTGGCTCCAGCAGAGCTCCGAGCATCACAAGCAGGAGGGCCTTGCAAGCCAGGCTGACAGCTGCACCAAGGGAAGGCTCAGAAAAAACAGGACTTTTGCAAGTGTTAGGCTGACCAGCGGCAAACAGTTGTGGCATAGAATCAACTCACATCAAAAATTATGTCACCCCTGAAGACTGCACTTTAATGCACACCCAGTGGTGCAAATCCAGTAAAGCTGTCTACATCAGATACCGTATTGGCACAGATTGCTACAAAAGGCAAGATCACCTATGCTCAGTCAAACTCAGCCTGGATCCTAAAGGCCATCAAATTCCTGCATCTTCTCCATTACAGAGACATAAAACAGTTATACCAAGCTGTCCAGTTATGCCCAGCTTTGAAATGGGGCTGGAGTAGAGCAAAGAGTGGAAAAATATAAACACGAATTAAGGCTCACCTGGAACTATGGACCGAAGAGTGTTGTCACTAACTCGCTCAGCAAACATTACGTGTCTCTTCAGGGATCCATCATAAACAAAGTAAAACTCAGCATCCTCTGGGAGGTAAATGTCTTTGTCAAATTTTGCATGTATAGTCACCTGTCCCTGAAAAAATTAAAGTGCAGTCACAAACATTCTGTAAATTTCTCATCCTCAACAAACCCACTGATGTATAATTCAGGTCCAAGTTTCTTATAACTATTATAACTCTACTATACAGAGATAGTGTGATGCAATGACAAATCTTCCGTTTTCTACCTCCACTTAGAAAATAACGCTCTTTTTATGCCTGTAAAAGCAAAGCTGATTTTAAAAACTGTCTTTTAAAGAATGTCTTTCAAGCAATTCCTTTCATCCTACCCCCCACAAATAGAAATTACTTTTTCTTTAAAATGGATAAGAATAAGCTGAACCCAAATATTTTGCTATTTACAAAAGCAAATTTTATTTTAAAAAATAAAAAACTCAGAAGTGATTTAAATTATCTTACACTTAGTTTTCAAAAAGAAGGACCAATGCAATTCTACGAACGGTTTCAAAGAACACTAGTTCCCAGATATCTGTCTATGGGTTTCTTTATAGCAAATAGAAAGCAACCAGCCAAGAAAAACCTGTCATACAATAGCTTCAAAAAAGAACAGGAAAGGGATCTAAGAAGCAGCAAACAATAACAAATGTCTGACAAGTCTGAGGGCGGAAATTTAGATCAAGCTGCATTTCCTTGAGGAGGAGGACAGTGTGCTACACCACAGTTCCTGACTGCCACAGTTGTTCTAAACAAGGCAGAATTGCCCCAACATCTGGCAGAAATGGTGTTTTCTGGAAAACATGCTACGGAAGAATATCTCAGCCATATTTTCAAAGATGCCTACCCTGCTCTGCTCAAAACAGTTACCACAGCATTGACTCCAACAGGTCCATAAACAAGTTTTGTAAAAAACAAAGCACAACACAGTAGCACAGAGAATTCTGTGGCTGAAAACCACACTTATGCCTCTGACTGTCCTTACGCTTTTCATTATAAAGCAAACACTTCACTGCAGTGTGACTCTTGCCACCCACAACAACATCACATCTTGGCCTGCCTTCCCCAAGGACATCTTTCTCGTTACTCATAACAATGTAAATCCTGCATTTGTTTTCCTCTTCAATGCAGGAGAATCTAATAAACTGGGGTGAAAAGGCAAAGGCTGGTTTCAAGCACAAAATCTTCCTCAGATAGGACTGTTCCCATAAGGACAGGTGTAAACAACATCAGGAGCTCACTATCAAGAGCAAACATACCTGTCATCCCCAAAAACTGGTAACACACCTCTTTTTAGGAGCCTGAGTGTTATAACTGCAATGTGTTTTCCCCTATTTCTCTTTGGGCTTTGCATTACTATAACCAGAATGTATTATTATTATTATTGCAGTTGCTGTTTTTAGTGTTCTTAAAACAATCTTTTTTAAAAAAAATTTTATTGTAGTTGTGAATAATCCCCATGTGGATGGCTATTTTGGGGAGATAGGAATAGGGTAAGTCTCTGAAGACCCTCCACAGTCTGCTCCAGTGGGTTCTTAGCTGACAGCTGCCTGGTGCACAGGAGCACAGCAGAATTTCTTCCACATGGGCACTTGGAGCCCCAACTCCCAAACCATCTCTATGCTCTCTGGATCCCTGAGTCAGAGAGAATATACAGGCAGGCAGCTTTCATGTTTTCTTTGCCCTAACTATGCGAAACCAGGGAGATATTCTGTGGAAACATTTCTCACTTACTTAGATTCTCTTGGGGGGAAAAAAATTCAAGCCAAATCGTAGCCATACTGCTCCTCTTTAATAAATGTTAACTTGGGTTCACTAAGGACAGAGAAATATCTTAAGCTAATTACATTACATAATGTATAGGCATGAGAGAGAATTTCACAGATTTTTGTCTAGAGGGAAAAAGACAGTGGAAAGCTTGTGTGTACATAAAAAGCACCAAGTTTTATTAAGCTCACTCCTTACAACATTCCAAAAAATGAAAGTCATGGTCATTTAAGCAAAGATTCTACAAAAGGAAGGCAAATTGGCAGCTAGCTTGTATCTGGCCAAACAATTAAGTGATTCAATTGGAAAATCTCACATGAACCAAAAAGAGGGTTAAACCCTGTATTACAGTAGATGATTCAGAGATAGCACAGAAAGTAATAGTGGAATATGATCTTTGATGCTGTATGGTTATCACACCTGGCATCAGAAACAGTTATTTCATGCAAGCTCTTATCATTGTCTCCAGCACATTCCATCCTATCTTCAGATATTCTTGTTTCATGTTGCTCCATTTGAAGATACTTCTTCTTGCTGCTGCTGCTACTAAAACATGTATCAGTTTACTTTCAAACTGTCTCTGTGTGAAGCGTAATATATTACAGGAACTATTTAATCACATTTTTTTTCTACAAACAAAGAACACTTGCAGTCCATCCTAGAAAACTCCTACGTAAAAAATACTTTGAGAAAGTAATGCAAGTTTTATACCCAATCTCTGCAGAAGCATTTATATCCTGGGTCCCTCACGCAAGGTCAGTCCAGCCCCAGGAGCAGGCTGCAGCAGGAACTGCCTGAACAGATCTTTCCTCCACAGACAAATTAACTTGGAGTCACAGGAGTGGGAGCAATTCCAGTTCCCATCTTCCTCCTCCTTTCCTAGCAAGGCACTCAAGCAGGAGGGAAGTGGGCTGGATCTTGCAATGAGACCCAGTAACGTAGTCCTCCACCAAAGAAATGTCTCTCTGCTTCACAAGGCTTTCCCGGAGTTTTTTTGGAAGATGACACCTCTTTTGTAAAAGCACTGCTTCCTGGCAGAGCCAGAGTGATCAATCCAGGTTTTCAATCAAAGCATATTCACTTAACTATCACAACAATTAAATGGTCTAAATAAACAACTGTGAAACACTTCTATGGGAGTTCAATGAGAAATTCACACACATGAAGGTCATCTGCACAGCAACACTCTCACCACATGTGGGAGAAGGGCTTCTCCACTGCTTCACAACCCATTCTGCAAGGCATGACCAAAGCACCTTCTCAAGCCTGAAAAAAAACTCTGGCACTGACTTATTACTAAAGCACAAAGAAACTAAAATTACAGTTACCGGCATGTAAAAGTAGGTAATTAAGCCCTAACTCACGTATCAGTACAAAAGACCAAAACCAACAGAAACAGATTACAATATACACACCACCTGAAATGAGAACACTGTCCTCCTACAGAGTGATGTTTGGTCTCAGTTTGTTCCAGATACTGAAACTGGAAACACATCCCAACTAACAGGTTTCTTCTACATTTCTAAAGATAAAATTTAAGCTTATCCTCTAAATACCAAAACCCAAACAAGGTAAGTCACACAGGCACCTCATCTTTGGAAAAATGGCCAAGTACATTGAATACAAGGCAGCTGTGAGAGCATAGATCCAGAAGGGTCAGATTCTTGACAATCCAGTTGCTAGATATCTTTGACACCATTTTCACAGTTCATTCATTTAACAACAGTCCAACCTCTCGCCCAACTCTTTCATTGCCTTAATAAGATTATCTATATCCTCACAAACTTGGGAAAATATAATGGAGAGGTAAGAGCTTGATTTCTACTTGTAGGTATGCTTAAGCATGCTTTCAGGGTCCACATGAACCTCAAATAATCCAGTTCCCACTTAATTAAAGCAAGGGGAAGGATGTGCCACTTCACCATCTCAGCAAATAAACACAGTCCCTGGCCACAGCTGGTTTCTCAGGTAGATGCTGAGGAAGGTCCTTGCCTCAAGCTCACACTGTGTTGATTCTGATGGACTTAAAGAGGAAGGAAATTTTAATGTCGAAAGGCACTTACTGAGACCAACCAGCCATTATCTTACTTAGATTTACACCTGCATGGCTAAAAAAGGCATTCAGCTCTATAGAACCACCACACGAACACATGGAAACTGGAGACCTCTCAAACACCATCCAGGCCTGTAACAGCAGAGAACTTCGGGCAGCCACATCAATACCTGTGACTGCAAAAAGATACCAGAAGACAGAAGAAAAAGAAGATGGGAGAAGCCGTCAGCCCATTGCAGCCAAAAGGAGTTTTGACATTGATTTAATTAGACCCAGGACTGTCACTGTAATCTTTGAAAAAAAGCCAGAAAACCATATAGGGGAATTGAGCAGAAGACACTGCAGATAAGGGGACCTTAAGAGAGACACAGACTCAACTCTGAACACATTAAACCTGTAGCTGAGGAAGTGTTAGTTTTTACCTCTCTGGGATCCATGAAGTAAAGCCTACCTTTTATTACCAAGGAAAACACTGACCTGGCACTGGCACCAGGGAGGAGATTAGCAAGGTTTATATTTTTAGCAAGATTTATAGGTCTATGCACTCTTTCAGTGTCACCAAACAGGTTTTTCAGACATACGTTTTCCCTTGGTTTGTCTAGGGCACCTGAGAGCCATGTCAGGCTTGCAGCAGCAGTGTCTCCTGAACCCCATGTCCTGGGTAGGGAGCAGCAAAGGGCAGACTTGGGAGAAGAGCTCCCACCTCCAGACACTCTTCCAACCCTTTTCTGCATCCCAGCAAGGGACTGAGGCAGGCTCTTTGTGAGGAGAAGAGGGAAAGGTGGGTAGCAATCCCTCACAGCTGAAATACGGCAGCACCCAAGAAGGCAGGAGGAGCTGAAGGTTTGACCATGGCACTTCCACTGTGCCTCACCCTTAGTGTGCTGCAAGACACTCCATGCCTTAATAAATAATTGGCCATTAACCTGAACTGAGCTTCTTCCACTTTGAAACCATTTAGAAATACCATCTTCCTCACCATGAACCTGCCCCAGCAAAACAGGTGCAACACAAAAAAATCTTTACTGGACTTCCAGATCCAGGCCACCACGCTGGCTAGCACTTAAATTTCAACAATTGCTCTCTATCCTCGCATACATAGCCTGGATAAATCTACTTTCCCAGCAGCCTTTTACCGTAATAATAACACATTCCAAAAAACACTAAAAATTTCTTTACCAAACTATGCACATAGCATAATAGCTCAAGAAGTAATACTTTATCCAGGGCTTTGAAGGATATAATCTCTAAATATAACAGGACAAACAAATAACAGCTTAGTAATTACATTCTCTAAGAAAATATTTACATCCTGAGGTAAAACAATGGCTTATTTGTTTCCAAAATGCAAGTCCCAACGCATTGAAGTAAATGCAAATCCTCAAGTATTGCAAGCAA
This sequence comes from Eulacestoma nigropectus, assembly GCA_013397775.1. Lineage (NCBI taxonomy): Eukaryota > Metazoa > Chordata > Aves > Passeriformes > Eulacestoma > Eulacestoma nigropectus. Next base: position 22,255 of record VZTE01004282.1, read on the forward strand.
TAATGGGAATATTTTCCTCTATGTCAGCTGCTACTGGCCACTGCAATTTCACATAAATATTTTTTCACTGTTGAGAAGACTCACTTCAGAAAATGTTTATATTTTACTTGTGCTTGGACAAGAACAGTAGCAGCCATAAAGTTTTAATGAATCCTTCTGCAACTCAGCTGCAACTGTGAACACTTCTACACAAAAGATGCTAAAATAGCAGTAGGGAAATTCTAAATGAACACAAATCAATCATATTCAAATCATTCATAACAAGAAAAAAGTTATAAACATGCCTTTCCAATGTTCTGTGATGTTTTTATACCGTTCAACAGACAGATCTTGTCTACAGATTGCAGTAAATGCAGTTATGGGCTTGCTTAAGAAAGCATGTGCACCAACTGTATTGAATGCAGTGGGATTCAGCACACAATGAAACAGCAACTACATGCAGGGAAGGAAAGAAGCTACAAATTGAAAAACAAAATAAGAGATAAAAGCTGAACATTTCTAGAAGCATTAACTAACTGTACAGCTAAAAATATCGAAAACAAAAACAGGGTGGCTTTTCTCCCCATTTAATAACTTAAGGGAAGAAGCGACTGAGTATGATTATTTTTTTTCTACCCAGAGTAATGCAGTACGTGTAATTCCACATAGAAACTTGGAGACAAGGTATGTGTTGATAGGGTTATATTTAATATTACATATTGTCCAAAAGCCCACACATACACTTTTATAAAAATTAAATATGCATGCAGAGTTGCTTCGAGAAGAGCCAGTCCTCTGCTGATTTATACTGCAAAACTCCACCAGCACCCTGAGAACCTCACTTACTTGCTCAAGACTGGTCTTCAGCCCCTGAACCTGCGGAAAAGACACTGCCGACATGTGGGAAATGCACCACGGCAGGCTCTCCAAACCACATCAGCTTTATGCACCAACTACCTGTAGGTACTTGTTGAGAGTTTATGAGCAGGTTTATGAGAAGTGCAGAGGATGAATTTGCATGGACACCTCCAGGCATAAGTAAGAAGCACCACCCCCACAGGTGCTTAAGGCAATACAGCACACAGAACGTCCACTGAAGAGCAGCTGAGGTAGCTCTCTGTTCTTGCCAAAAAAGTGAGAAAAAACCATATTCAGTGACCATCAAAATAAAATCTGAAGGATGCCTCTAGCAAGATCCCAGCACTATCTTGAATAGAAAACCACTAACAGAGAAATTTCCTAATGAAGATAGATAAGCTTCCCTCTTTTGACATGAAAAAGCATGAAGTTCCTCACTTTGGTTTAGACGCAGTGCCTTTTTAAAAGAAAAAAAAGTGCTGATAGAAGCTGCACCCACCTTTTTGACTAAGTAGCCCACATACACTGGAAAAAAATTAAGCACTCTGTTACATCCAAACTGATGACAAAAGTACACCCCAAGCAAAGAAGAAGGATGGAGGAGATCCTGACAAGTTAATTAGCTGACTCCCCTACCTCACGTCCGGATCAAAGCAGCCCAAGTTCACTCCTCGGAGATGGATTTTCCCCACCCTGTTTGAAAACACCACTCACATAGCTCCCTAACACACAGCACTGTGAGCTTCCTCCCACCCAAACAATCCCTGTCTGGCTTCTCCCACCTTCTGCACCTGGTACATGCTTTGTGCTTCTTTAATGGCTTAACAAGTCCTTGGCCTTGATAAGGGCAGGAGAGATGAAGGATTGTGGTTTATGTTGTTGGGGTTTAATAGGAGACCATCCTTCAACCTTGTGGGTTTTCAATCAAGCTTATTGCAATACTCCCCTGTCAGTGACAAACTGAAATACATCTGGTGTATTGGGAGTTTCTGAAATTGCAGACACTGGCTTTTATCCAAAGCTGATGTCTCAAAATGAGCTACACCTTCTACCTCCTCACTAGCCTCAACATAGGTTGACTCTCTTCAGACACAGACAGAAAAACAAGGTTTTTTGTGGAGAACGGCAAGATTTGCCTCCAGGAAAAGGAATTAGAATCCAACAGAATTTTAAAAAAACAAAGAATAAAAGAAACAAACAAACAAACCAAAGCAACAAAAAACAAACAAAAAAAGGGAAAAAAACCCCACACACACA
>VZTE01004282.1:24450-46458 GCA_013397775.1 Eulacestoma nigropectus
ACCAGGCCTTTAAAATACTTCTCATTTACTGCAAAACTAAATATATTTCCTCTAAAAAGAAGAAACTCAGTAACAGGTCATGACATACATATGTCTGCAAGTCTCTATGCTACTGTGCACTGTGAAGTTGCCTCTAACATTACCCACTTTAAAAAGAAACATGTATTAGACATATGATGCTTTTCATTCAGTGCACATGCAATATGCCCAGATGCTTTCCAGGTTCTTATTTTCTATGGCATTATCTTACCACAAAAATTTGTCCTCCTCAGTCCTGTTTCTTCCGTTTAACCCTCTCAACCAGCCCTTTCCTCAATTTAAGATACAGCTGGCAGCAACACCACTTCCACGTTACCATAAGCAACATCCAGCCACACTAACCTGACCCATGCCAGACCTGGGAACACAATCTCATTTTTACTGAATTAGTGAGAGCATATGATACAGAGCTTATGCTGGCTTTGTGCTTTTTATGCCTGCTCTATGTCAGCAGCACTATGAGACAGTCATGGAACGGACCACTCGTGCAGAATTAATCTACCAGTGTTTTTAAACAATCTGAACCACAGAGCAAGTCTAGAGCAAATCAGCACTTTACATCAAACTGATCCTATTTTCCTTACCTTGCCACCACCAGTCTTAACGCTGTGTTTAGCTCATTATCAAACCCAGACAACAGGTGAGGCGGAGAAAAATTTTCAGAGTCCCATATGGCAAAGTAATAAATAAGTAATTAATAAATAAATAAATGGGATATCTTTTAATTCTGGAACCACTGGATAGAAATAAAAATATCTGGAATGCTTTTAGCAAAAAGGAGAGGAGAGAAGGCAGACGAAAAAGAAAAAAAAGATTTCAAGCCCAGTGCCAGAACATAAATTAATGTTCTTGCTGGTTTATCATTGAAAATACCATTCAGTGTTTTGCTGTCAGTGACAAAACAACTTATGTACATGCATGAAGTAATACAGAGGAATTAAAAAGCTTAAGAATGAGCTGTTAACATAGGTCAGAAAATTTCTGCAATAAGAAAATTAACATCCCTTCTGACATGCAACTGCTGACTAAAAGAAAAGGAGCAATCTATTTCAGTTGACTTGATTTAAAATATACAAATCAGACCAGTTATTATTCTCATGTCCTGTGTAATATTAGGGCTCCACTGTTGCAGACACTACATAAATACATGTAAGCACAAAGTCCCTGCCTAGAAAAATCTTAATTTAAGGACTGAGGGGAAAACAAAGGAAAAATAATATACCACCGGAACAAAAAGTATCTGCCTGCTGATGGACAGGCTTTGAAGCACCCATTCTTTGCTTTCAAATCTTTTAAAATTGGTCCCATTCTTTCAGACGTATTTCCTCAGTCTCACTCTGGCATCAAGTCTGCATCCAGAGGCCAGCCTGTGCATACTCTCTTGTGCATCCCCTCGCAGGCTTCCCATGACAGACCTGACCAGGCTCCCACAGCACACAACAACAAAGTACTCCTGACTCCAGCCAGAGCTGGATCAGGCCACCATAACTCTGTGCATTAGCAAAGGCATGCTGAAAGGCCAACACACATTTACATTTTAAACCACACTTCTTTTTTGTGTTTTGAGGTCTAAGTAAGGCAGTCATTTCAGCCTCATTGAATATACAGATAGGCCGAGAAATATGGCCAGCCCCACTGCAACAGCAAAGAACATGAAAGCACAGAATGGACAAGACAGGCTAGAAATTGTCTTTTTTTACAAAAGGCTGGCTAGAAGACACTGAATACCTGGCAAGAGCAGTAAATAAAAAAGTTGTATCCATCCATGGAAAATTATCCCTTTCCACCCCTCTTTGCACATCAACTGTTAGTACAGGACGGAGGAACAAGGAAGGTACACAGCTTGGCAAGGGAGGCAACCAGCTACTCACAATCAATGCCTAAGTCCTACTGCCACTTCCTACTCAAATCACGCAAAAGCATGCTGGAATCATGTTGGGCACTTTGCAGGCCCAGCCCAGCCAAAGACCATCATTGAGCTTACCCCAAGTGTGAGAGTCTCCAGGCCCTCAGACACTGTGGCTGCAAGCAGCCTGGTGCCACATCCTACTCTCTGCCCTTCCCAATCCAGTCAGAGAAACCTCAAAAACCTGACTGCAGGAATACTTCCCTACACCAGTATTAAGCACCTCTCTCTCCTTGGCACCTATGCTTCACCAAGGAAGTTGTAACAGTGTCAGAAACAAAACTGTCCCCAAGTAAAAACATCCCAACAGAGACACCTTAGGAGGGAGACATTGTATAACAGAACACAAGAGAAGTTAATTAAGCTTAGACCTTGAGGACTTTTAGCCAGCTCCAGTGGTTATACATAGGAGCGTGTGATACCTTAGGAAAGTGCATTTTGAGACTAGTAAGCACTTTGCAGTACAGGAGCAAGTGGAAGTTTTCTTCTCTAGGAGATCCTGAGTCTCGAAGCTAGGAGCCTGTTTCTGCCTCTTCCCAGAGAATTAACATCCAAAAGCTCCTTTGGAAAGACAGACACATAAACTTCAGCACCATCTCCTGGGGAGATTAAGTCCCTTTGGTGTCTACAAGAAACTGCTGGGGATATATTCTGCGGCTCAGCATTTCTTTATCTCTCTAGCTCCCATGGGAAACATTCATAAGGCTCCGAGCAGAGAATAACTTACAAACTTCTGAGAACACTTATTTACTGCTCTTGAGAGCTCACTACTTCCACAGTATGTTTGCCCCATAGCAGCAAGATATTTCTTTGCCAATATCAAAGTTGGTAATCAATAACATTTCTTTAAAACAAACAAAAAGCAGTTACCTACCATTAAATGAGAAGAAATTATTTTCCATGAGGGAGATTTGCTTCTCCACACTAAAAACTGCCATAGGAGGAACAACTGCCATACATAAATTCTTTAATATCTGAAGAGTGCTTCATCAAATAATTTGCTTTTATCTTCCATTTTTCATGAATAGTCTTTTTTCCATATACAATGAGACCAGTGTCTGCCTGAAGATAGTGAGGTCTTATTCCACATACTGTCTTTAGTACACAATGAAATGAAAAACTCAGCTTGCTGCTCTTGTTACAGAAAGAACTGGCTAAATATAATTTTATTTGTAACTGTTTTTAAAAAGCATAATTTAGGAGGGCAAAAGCTACTTACATTCAAGTTCTATATACTTAAATAATGTATTATTAGCATTGAAAGAAGAGATGTCTATGAAGTTTATTTCAGTTTATTCTTGGCTAGTCAATCCTGAAAACTAGACTGGCTTATAAAGAGTAGTTTTATAGAGTGCTTAACAGTAATTTGCTGTCTAGAAGCCAGAAACAGCTCCTCAAATTAACTGAGGAGATGTGTTTCAAATATTTGATTTTCTGTTTCACTACCATTTATTTTTTAAATCACGGCATTGATGTGTGTTGTAACTAGATTTTAATGTACTGCTGCCACAAAAATTACATACAGAAAAAGGGTATTAAATAATGCATTTTCAAAATTGACTAATTACATAGAGTATTTTTAAATGGTATTTCACAAAAATTATATTAAATCAACAAGGTCCTTGAGCTTTCGGAAAGCATTGCCTCTTATGTAACAAAAAAAGAACAGCCATCACTCGGCCAACAAGATTACGCATACAATATTAGATTTTCCAAGAAATTTAGTACTGCTGAAGTGTGACAGTTTGAAGTAGCAGCGCAGCATGGACACATCCTCCAGATGTGTTAACAGCTGCTCACATACAGTGAGTCAACAAAGTAACTTGCGTATCATCTTTAAAAATGTGTATTATAAACACAAAACTGCAGTTATTCTCAGATAATCTGACATGAAATACAAGCCTCTCAAAACAGGCATTCTTAGAATGAAGAAGAGGGTAAAATCCACTGGATATAGATGCTAAGCATGTTTACATACAGTGTGAAAGGCATCCTAATTTTGGACCCAGCATACAGCAGATTTCTTCCTCTCTCAATGGACAAAGCCTCTACTCTCACAGAGCCTGGAAAGCAGGGATTACTTCCTACCTTTTGATCTCTACCACTCTTCCTGTGGAAAATAATGTGTTAGAACCATATGCTGACATCTTTGAAGTTGCATGCGAACAGTGAGAACATGGTGTTCTGCAGTTCCACTGTGGCCCTTTAGAAGGGACTGGAATACAGCAGAGAAATATCTAAATTCATTTCAGTGCAAGTATTTGTCATGCTCCCTCAGTTTTCCAGAGATGTTTTCTCTATCCCTGCTCATGAGAGATGAAAGAAGCATTCAGCGAAGGAGATGGAACAGCATTTAGACAAGCTCAGCTTGCCAGAGAACTCCTTAATGAAAACTAAGGAACTGAATAATCAGAAAGGGCTATCATGTTTCATTTAAATGCTGATCTGATTGTGTTTTCCAACAAAGTCACGCAAATAAAGCAGAAGCAGTTGGAAGGAGTTTCCAGAAGTGATGAAATAATTGGATCTAACTAATAGAAGATAAATGCCCTGACTCAAAGACTTTTTCAGGACAAACAGAACTCTTTGGTCTTCCCAAACACACTGAAAAGGCACTCAGATTACGAACAATATTGTGACGGGCAAGATTGTGAAGCTGCAATACTTTCAACTCATTAGAATAACTACATCAACCTCAAATGATCAGTATAAGGTCTGCTAAGATTTCTCCAAGTTTCAGATGGGGGTTGAGAGAAAACCTTCACTCTTTCTCACACAAACAGAAATAAATATAGGAGGCTGTTAAAAAATTACTACAGTCCCAGGTTCTGGGAAACTCACCCCAGGTGCTCTCACTGCAAGTCCCTGGTAGCCTATGTTTCTCCACTAACCTCAGGCTTGTTAGGACACTGGGGACCCAGAAGAAAGACACCATCACCATCTGCTGCTCCCACAAGAAAATGAGTCAGTGACAATCCAAACTACTCTCACTGGGTTTCTAGCAAGTTAGGAATCCCCTCTGGAATTTATCCACCTAGGTTGGTGAGAGGCTGAAGACCACAACTGGAAAATCACCAAAGCACAGGACCACAACCAGCAAAGCTTAGACCTGGTACTCTCACTTGTGCAAAGCCTGGGGAGAATGTTCTCAACTAAAATCACATTCTCCCATCTTCTCCCTGGTGAGTCCCTTGTTCATAAGAGAGGTATCATTAGACTCCAAATGCACAGTTTTATAACATTCTTTCCACTTTTTACTGGTATAAATAAAAGGTGGGAAAATTCAATCTTCCCACGTAATTACTGAATTCTTCTCAGTACTAACCAACTTCTCCCAAAACTATGATGTCAACAAATTTACATAGATTTTGCAAGCCTACATCTGGTTCATAATCAAAATATTAAACAGAACTAGACTTAAGTATGACACTTAAAGACTACCACTTGTAATACCTTTCTCCCTACCCTAACAGCTCTTGCAGTACTCATATATCTTTATCTTTTTATATTAATCTTCCCCTTCTTTTTCTTCCATAAGAATGTCCTGTGAGACATAATACCAAATGTTTCATTTCAACAACTGGGATTAAAACTACTACACTGCCCTTTGCAAAGTGGTCAGTTACCTTATGGGAAAAGACCAGATCAGTAAGATCAGACATCAACATGTCCCTGATTATTTTTTCTGTAAAAATTTGTTTTTAAAGCCTTGCACCACACAACAAACATCACAGCAGCAGACCTCAAAAATACTTTTCTCCTGGTGCCTTTAAAGATACTGCATCTAATTTTTGCAAGCCTGAGGTTTTAACTCTGAAGCTAACAAATACAATGAAAACTCATGCATTACCAATCATATGGTCCTTCAATACTCCGGGATACAATTTATTTGTATTACTCAATTTCCATCCCTGTCGCTGTAGAGCCAGGAATGGAGAGATGTAGCAACACACAGATCCAGCGAAAGAATGAATTATTTATCAATTTTACAATCATTTTTATATAGTCTAGTTCCATAAAGCGATTGGACAATGTTCACACACCTCCCAGGGACTGGTTCAGGTTCTATCACATCCACGGTAAAACATTTCTCAGTGTACCATAAACAGAACTTAGCAAAACACCAGATGTGAATAAGGTTTACATAAACTATCTTACTGTTTTCATTTCTTGTGTGAGAAAGGAAAGGTTCTCAAAGAATTAATGCAAAAAGCTGGAAAATTCATCTGCTAGCAGCATTTCAGTATCCACACATCCCCATCTTACAACAATAAGCAGCTAATTGTTTTGTTTCTGTCTTTTACCGCCCTTTTGAAAACCATTCCGTGTCCTCCCATCTTCCCCATAGACACCATCCATGTAGCCCTGCTACCCTCATTTCAAAGCAGAACAGGTAAAAAAATACAATTATGGCTTTTTATTAATAACGACTAGAGTTCCCAAGTTTTAATATTCACAATCATATCCCCTTGAAGGCACAAAATAAATTACGTTTATCTAACGTATCTCCTCAATCATGTTACTACATGTTTTTTAACTTTGAGTTCATCTATTTTAAGCAATTATTTCAGGTTTTGCAGAAAAAAATATCCATTTGATTACAAATTTCAACTTATTTTTTCATATAACACACCTGCTTTGTGGAAACTCAGAGAATGGTAGTTTGGAATTTTGTAAGCAAAAAACAATCAAAATTGTGGGAAAGTGAGTGAGTCATGTCTCTTCACAGGCAGTAACTCTGCTTTTGAAAACTGCAATTGAGAATACTGAATATAAAATAATGATCACAAAGGGGAAATAATTTCAAACTTCCTTCAGAGAGCTGAGCTGCACTTCTGAAAACTATCACCTCCACACATGCCTCATCAGACAGCAACATTCAACAGCCTCCAGTCTCAGAAAACCAGAGAATGGTTTTTTAGTTTCATTCACCCTGCTTTTGAATGAGCTGTTACCCAAAAGAAAGCAACTCTCCAGGCAGAAGCCTAGTGTTGTAGGACTTACATAAAGAGGTACTTTAGAGCAGCTTAACTCCATTGTCACAGCATCTATAAACAGAACAAACCAGTGGAATTATTACACACCCATCAGGAGGCATTGATACCATTATGTGTGATTCATGTCTGCAAACTAGGTCAACATCTTCCAGAATTAGGGGGGAAAAAAAGGATATTAAGCTTATCGGCTATCCAGTTATCCCAAATCTCCCCAGAATGAGAAAACACTGGTGTAATGATGCCTATGTAAGGCTGGAGGAGGGGTGGCTGGTATTAGTTAACATGCTGCATGCATTTCAGACATTAGAAACAGTAAACAAAACAGGTCAGGCTGAGCCCGGATGCTGCAACACCCCTAGCTGCAGCAAATTAAGTAGTGGGAAATTCAGCATTTATCTCTAGAAGCAAAAAATTGAACTTGACCTGCATTGTAGCAACTTTACTCCATACCAATATCCCAAGCGTCTGGTGCTGATTTTTTTTCCAGCAACCTCATAGAAGGTATCCCCAAGGCAGGTTGCCTTAACTACCATAAACAGCAAACCACTGAGACAAGTCATCACCAGAACTAATATAAAGACAGTAATCATAGCAACTCTGATTTCTAACATTATATTTCAGATTCACTACACCCTCAAAATTCAGTCTAAAAGTAATATTCCTTCCAAAAGAGAAAAGCATACCAGAAGCAACTCCACACCTTCACAGCAGCAAGGTGGGCTCAACAACTACGCACAAGTCTTCTTCAACTTGCTGAAACAGGTTATAAAAAAAGGGTCTGTCTTAAGAGAGGGCTGTCCCAGCTCAGATGTGGCCTTGTTTCTACAGCTGAACAGCTTCCAAGAGCAACACAGTTGTGCAGCTCATTGCATGTTAATGCATAGGTACATCCTTGTATGAGTCAGATAGGATTTGAGAAGTTGCCTGCCTACAAATGCAGAAATTAAATGCATAGCTTCAACTGAAACCAAAAATGGCCCACCCACCATCCCATACACTCCTTTAAAACCACAAATTTGTTAATCCTCATCTCCTGGTGTCCTCACATCTCCAAGTACACTCACAAAGTCCCCACATTCTTTCAGTTCTGAAACAAGGCAAAATCCTTTACAAAATCACTGGTTGCAAAGGTTCAGCCAAAAAAATCCAAACCTCTCATATTGTAAGAAACAGGTATCAAGGCAAACACTAATCCAGCCAGCCTAGTCAGCAGCGAGATTCAGACAGAGGGGTTTCTTGTTTTCTGTGAAGGAAGCAGGTATCCTCCAGCTGACTCCAAAGCATCTCACTTCGACAGACAAAGCTCTGCAGTTTCCAGTGACAACATCCTGAACCCAACCTAAAGAGCAGCAGCATGGGAAGCACAGCCCTGTTGGTACAGAAGGAAACAGGGTAACAAGAGATGTTAAGAAACAGTAACATTAGTTCCACAAGGAGTAGTTTAAGGTAGAGCCTTCACAAGCGTTAACTAACAGAACAGATGACGCATACTAATATCTATCCCAGACCTCACAATTACTGCTGCTCCTCTGAAGTGGGCACCACTTCATGGTTGGCTGAAATGAGCGACACATCAGTCAGCCGTCTGACACCACTGCTCTATTCCAATGTAGAAAACTCCTTCATCTACAACGGTTCTCAATCTTTAAAGGAACACAACCAAACTAAACTCCACCATCTTCACTGCAAGAAAACATGAGCACATTCAAATCACTATGCCATGCCAAGAGAGTAAGAACTACTCTTGGTTACTTTTGTCAAATGATTATCATGACCTCCAAAGCCTCGAGAGATGTATCTCAGCATCTTCCTCCTCTGCAAGGATGAGAAAGACAGGTATCCAGTCTAGTCTACCTATTCTATAGAAAGTGTGAGCAAGAAAACACAACGCAGATCTTCCTTTGAAGGATAAAAATTGCATCACCAGTACAACAAATTTCTTTTGTATTGGCAAATAAACTCACTGTAGAGTTGGTGCTATCCTGGCTTCTGTTCCCTTCATCCTTTGCTTTTGTCACACTGGGAGCCTCAGCAATCGGAAATATTAAGTACCTAGCTCAACATGAATCCTGACTGGATAAATAACCTGAAGATTCAGCTCGTCAGAACCAATCAATGTTTTTCATACAGGACTGACTAGACCCATGCTGAAAGACTATCAGTACTTTCCCTTCGTACTCTCCTGACAAACCAGCTCGTAATGGTGTTTCTTCTGCCAAAGAATCAATAAATGTCAACACACAGCACTAAGCAGCTTCTTTTGCTTTTCTCACACTCTGAAGAGTCCTGGTTGTTTAGAAAAAAACTTCACATGAATGGCTCACGTCTTTCCTCTTAAGTCTGGGGCTCACAGTAACTCAGCCTGGCTGCTGGAAGTGGCTGGGAGAGGCAGGAAGAAGAGGATGCACGTAGGGAGGAAATACTCAGCTCTGGCTACAGTGCAGCGCTTGTGTAGCCTCCATTTCAGATCGAGGACTGAAAGAGACACCATCACATGCAGCTTACTACTCACGACTCGCCTCCTCTGTACAGCAAAGAACTGCCCAGGTCCACAAAAAGCAGGGCCCCCAGTGCACACAAGGTGCCACGTACACAAATCCTCTCCACACAGCAAGGGGAGGGTTGAGCTCCCAACATCATGAATGCACATAATTTCACAGAGTAACATCTGATCCCTTCCTCTGACATCTGTGTCTCTGACACAGAAACCAGCACAACAGGCATCTAACAGACGAACAGGTCTAGTTTCAGGCATTGCCCACGTTGCCAGTGGCAGCAGTAGCAAAATTCATTTATACACACAAAAAAAATTCCTTTTCAGCATCCAGTTTAGCAGTTAATTTAATGGAATCATATACTGTGATGTGGTGCAAACTGGACAGACTTGCAGCAGAGGTTTCAGTCAGACAGAGGTAAATATACAAAAATGAGTAAAAAATCTTGACCATCATTTTAGTTAAGTAAACACTTTTTTAACCTACAATATCCCCCTAAAACTAGTGACAAATGCTATTGCCAGTGCCTAACCAGCTCAAGCTAATAAGAGGAAAAGCAACATGCAACTTAGGTTTTAACAAAGATACAAGACATTCCAATGCATAACTGGAATATATAATTCTAATATTCTTCACCCAGTATTTTATTTACTGGTTGTCAATTATGGGACTGTCATATATTCGAATTTTTTCAACATTACAAATTTTAGCGTTTTACAGCATGGGTTCCCCAATTATCAGGATATGTTAGAAGGACCACAATAAGAAAATAAACCAATGGAAAATAAAAACATCCATAATTGACTTAACTGCATTTTAAGATGTCAGTTATCAAAGATTTTTACTCTGTACACGCCAAAGAAATTAGGTAAGGGGAAGCATTATTTAGATCTCAGCAGAAAGGCATTTCTACCAATTGACAAGGTGATCCTCCAGCCAACACTGTGACTACTACTGGCTGCACCTAGCACCTACTGTCTACCATCAGCATTTTCCTAAACATAGAAGGACACTCCCTGATCCTACAGCAATCCAGCTCACAACTGGCAATTTGACTCTCTCCTCTTCCCTGTAAATAAAGCATATCACTGTGGGAGAAAGAGACAGAGAAGGTGAAAACAGGACTCCGGCTTTGACACTGCTCTGTGATCCAGCAGTCACTTGCAGGAGCCTCCCTGAACTCTGTGCTCTGTGGCTGCTTCAACGAGCCTCCACGGCTCACTAAGCTGCACCAAATCACAGTTTGTGCAACAAACTGTGCCTTAAAGACAGGTGCAAAGTGTGAGCAGTAGTATAAAAGAGGAATTTCATACTCCCATGTATCGATTCAAAGGTAACAAAACATGAGGTCTTTGCTCACGGTCTGTTTGCTACATTCTCCTTTCAGACCACACCTCTGTGCCACAGACCTGCTGTTCCATAAACGGTAAAGCAACTGACTGTCAAAAATATACTATGTAAATAAACCCTCGATGATGCTTCACAGGTGCCTTGGAATTCAATTCTTCCTTTTTAATTACATTTCTTTTTGGTGATGGTCACATTGAAATTCGTGCCTACAGAACACTGAGAACTAGTCTTATTACCACTATATCAAGGCTCTCTATTTGTGACCAACCAAAACAACAGGAAAGCAAGGGTGTGTCCCACCCAGAAGCCACTGGAAAGCAGGCAGGAATTCCCAGAGCACCATTTGTAATGCTTTAAAATCCAACATATTTGTCTTAGCAAAATGTCTTGTAAAAGTCTAGCAGCACATGCAGATCAAGAGGTCTTCTGCTGAGCTCTCTTCTGCTTGTTGACTGTGTAACACTAACCATTACCACCATTTTATTATTTTTGGCCATGCAAATACTCTGCTTATATTTCTCAGATCTTAATACTCTTCAAAACCACTGAGATTTCAGTACAGGTCTCTCAGACAAGCCAGTGTCCATTAATAACACAGCTCCCTCTAGAAAAGCACAGCAATCGAATTAAACTGTGTTCCTGAATTTACAGATTCCATCTGAGTTACATTATGTTAGAACACACCAAAGGTTTGCTCACAGCTTCCTCAGCACCAGGAACTACACTGCACAGCCACCAGGTCAAACATGGCACAGAACATTCTTGGAAGTGCAAATCCTTTTCCTAGACCTAACTTAAAGACCTTCAACAAAATTAATGAAAGGGAAAAAACTAGCAAGATGAAAATACATGCATAATAAATACTACATTCCCAAAGTCAGATATTTAACTTTACAGCCAAGGTTTTTGACATGATCTTTCACTTTTTCCACTAGGGTCTCCTGAACATCTAGAGCATGGGGGACAGGGAGGGGACAAAGCAGAACCCTCAGCTCGTAGCTTCACAAGCACATTCGTTTACTGCCTTCTAACAATATTCAAACTGAGAGGTGAAATAAACCCTTGCCTATCACATTTATCATGAAGCAGTTTGCACTAGTGTTGGTTACTTCACCAGACATTAGCTGCTCTTGAAGCAAGTGAACAGAAAAAATGCAGCTAACCACCTTTTAAACTACCACTCTTTTCAACAATCTGAGATAAAAAGAAACTTAAATCTTATTCCTAAAAAAATCACCCCATTCAGGGCTATTGAAATATCAAAATATATCCAAATTAATTTGTTAAACGAACAGCCATTTTGTGGTCCTTAGAAGGGAATTTAAGAGTCTCCCAAAAAGGATCACACTTCTTAACCTTTTAAGAATAGTCTTGGGTTTTAAAACACAGAAAAAATTCTAGGAAAAAATGCCTCTTCTGACAGAAGCCTGTTCTTGAGGTTGGCAAAATACATTCTTTACATATTCCTGTATTAACATTCTTAATGTAGCATTTTCGTCTCAACTAAAAATAAAATGGGCCTCTAGAGTTTGGAAACCTTAAAAATGCGAAATGTGGGTTATACATTAGTGAAAGACAAAAATAAAACCAAATGTATTACTACAGTTACTGAAACAAAATATGATTGATAACATTGTGGGACATCTGTCTTACCTCACTTACTACTTTTAACAGCCATTTTGACAGACATTAGCTTTCTAACTGTGAAATTTTTCATGGCTTTTAGCATTTACTACTCCCTAGTTTGGGCACTGAGAAGACATGGGACCAGAGCAACAGCAGACTCTTTAAAGAGTTCACGCAGCACAGTTGTACAGTTTACTGACAAGGTAGCAAAGAAATGGACCAGAAACTTTTGGTTCTACAAATGCATTCAAATGCAGGCTCCAGTGCTATCTGTGATGCTTCATCATCCCTCAGGTTTGGCCATCCACCAAACTGCTACAACTAACAAAGCAAGGGGATTTTCTGTGTGTTTAATGACACTTTTGTAAGTGGTATTCCACCTTCATGGACAGCTAGAACTGTACAACAAACTCTACACTAAGAGCTGGAAAAAAATTTTGATAACAAAAGTCATTAAACATAATTCTGATAATCAAAGCAGCAGCTTCCACTGAGAAGGGCAACTATTCCATCTCATAACCCTCTTTTAACTGTTAATGTAGTTTGGCCATAACTGCTTGTCTTAATGAAGCTAAGCCTGAAAGATACAACTCAACTAACAGGTAGGAAAATCTGTAAGTTTTTGAAAATTTTGTAAAACATTGGTATAAATGTCTAATTTGCAAGTTTGCAAGAAGGCCAGATGAATTGCCTGGTAGACTACTACCAAGATACACCTACACAATCACTTTCTTTGTTTCAGTCAATATTCAAACACCATTGTGAAAAAATAAAAGCAATTAAATTTTCTAATATTTCCACCAGATTTTGTCCTGTCGATTTTTCATATCGAATTCACAGAATACAGTTCAATTTTTACTTATGTGGAAAAATCTTAGTAAAATGCCCCCTGAAATCCTAGTTCCACAATGTGCAGTAAAGAGCAAATTATTTCTGTAAAAGATAACATCTGTTAGGTTTTCAGTCACATCTGGGTACCTTATAAGATTTATGAGAAGAACTACACTCATTTTTGTATAGGACCAGATACAGAGGCAGGAGTTAAGTCCATAAAAATGAAGAAGGAGTTTAGAGCCTGGCACATCTCTAAGCCGTGCACAGCAGTGCCCCAACAAGACACTACCAAGAACTGCTTTGTAAGTTGTTTATCAGAATTTTACCATTAGAAAAGCTTTCATTTCTTTTACATCTTTGGCTATTAAAAAAGTGAAGAGTAACTAAGTTAAAAATGTCTTTTACTCTGGATGAGAAAGGCAAGCACCTTTATGATCAAGACCAAATACCTCATCCACACTGGAGCAAGAACTGGGGAAAAAAAAAAAAAAAAGAGTAACTTTTATGGCAAAATAACGAAATTTTTAAAAAAAAATCCCAACATATATTTAAAAACAACAACAACAAAGCCACAACAAAGCCCTACTCAAATCCCTCTCCGCTTTTTGAGGCTTTGGAAGGCAAGTGACAGCGAATGCAAAGGCTTTGCCCGGACACCAGCCGAGCCCGCTCGGAGGCACCGAGCACGGCGGCCACAGGACGCCGTGCCAGCCGGCGGAACATCGCCGCAGCTCCTCGGAGCTCGACGTCGCGCCCCGGCGAAGGCTCGGGACAATCCACTGCTCCCCGCCCAGCGCAGCAGCGCCCGCGGGCCGGGGCTGCAGGGCAGCAGGTGCCGCGAGTCGAGCTCGCCCTCCGCGGGCAGCGGCCGCCTTACCTACGCGTAGCGTCCCGGGCCAGGCTGCGCCGCCGCCGGGCAGGCAGGGAGGGGGGGACGGAGGCGGTGCTGCCGAGCCGCCCTCGGGAGCGCCGCGGGACGCGCCCGGCCCCGCGGATGCGCCGCCCCCGCCCCGGCAGCCCGCGGGAAGAGGGGAAAAAAGGTGCTTTGTGACAGCCCCGGGCGCTGGGAGGCTCCTGGGGAGCAGACCCCGAGGCAGTCGCCCCAGCTCCCCGCCGGCAGCCCGACGGGACAGGGAAGGGGCGGCGAGAGCCCCGCGCGGACTCGTGCGTGGCCCCCACGCCCTCGGCACCCTCGAGAGGGGAGCGCTGCCCTCTCCCGGCGGAGCGCAGGGTGCGCGCCCGCGGCGGGGCCGGGCCGGGCCGGGGCAGCCCCGCTTGCCCGCACGGCGGCTGGAGCGCTCCGCTCCGCGCCTGTGCAGGCACCAGCGCTGGGCTGGGAGCTGCCCACACAAGGCGCTGGTTGATCAGCCTGCTGCCCGGTCCTTCCACGCCTGTTTCGTGTTGCACAGTCCATCGCTCCCGACAAACCACACCCCATGTTAGCTTCTCAGCTGCCACGTATACATAATACTTAACTTAAGCTGTTCTTAAAATCATCTTATGTTGACTCCTTAAGACTTCTCTGTCAACCTCTTTCCCAGGTTAAGGACAGTGAAGCAATGAAGATGTGGGGTTATGAGCACCAGACTGCAGGTAGAGAATTAGCAAGTTTCCTCTCGCTGTACTGTAACTTAATTAATGACCTGTCTGCTGTAGCTGGATAGCATGCTCTCTTTGTAACAGCAGGGTTAGACTAATATTAAGCATATTAGACTGCTGTAACAGAGCAGAGGTCGAAAAGACACCTCCCTGTGAGGGATGAAATAGGATTTTGCTTCAGCCCAAAAGAACTAGGGGTAAAAGAAGGAAAAGAGGAAAAGTGTTAATTCTGTTTTCGACTTGTTGTTACCTATGGCTTATATAAGGTTTGTTTGATCTGTTCATTGCACCTGTTAAGTGGTGTTGGGAACCAATAAAGAAGCAACGTTGAAGACATAAACAAAAAAGGAGAAAAAAGAGAGGGGAGAGGAAGGAAGGGTAGGTGGTGGGGAGAGTGTAAGTTCCTGAGCACCCAACCAGTAGAAAAGGGGATGGGGACCCCCCACCGTCCTCTGCTGCTAAAGGGTATAAAAAGGTTGCCATTGAAGCGAAGTGTGTGCGTGTTGTCACCTGTCAGAGGAGGGGAATACACCTGACTAAGGTGACTCATTGATATGAATAGTTTTTTTGCTTTGAAGACATTGTTCCCTCTCAATTCTATGGAAAAGTGAGTTACTTCTCAAATCTCTGAAGGAGAGAAAAAAGCCAGTAAAACACCATTACCACCCCATGTGTTTCAGCAAGAATTTCATGGCATTATACAGGTGTGTGTTCATTTCTAAAATTTAAAACTTTTCATTTTTTTTGCTTTGGGTGGCTGATCACATAGAAAACCATCTGTGCAAGGAAGCAGGGACAAGTCAGAATAAGTCCACAACTCCAACATTACAGAGATAACCTGCTGGTTATGGTGTGATCAGGATTTAGGAAAGTTAAATTTACCAGAAGGAAAAGAGAGAGATTGATAGGGTGCAGCCAGGTTAGGGATGGCTTGCAACCATCTTATAGCACCTTTCCTCTACATCCAGCCCAGCATACTTTACTGGAAGCATACATAACGATTGCTTTACTTCAGTTGCTATATTCACTCACCACTGAATATAGCAAACCATCTACCTGCATGTTACCCTAGAAAAGAATACAAACAGAGGTGCATTGCAGCAGCTGTAGACTTAGGATGTCAATGTCAAATTTTGACAAATGAAAAAGATACAAAAATTACTACCTAAAGGTTAATTTACATAGTTTCCAATGTAATGATGTAATAATGTAATATTATTATAAGATACTGTCAGGCCTCAGTTCCAGAGGAAACCACCTCCTGCATTTCTATCATGCAAATAAGGACTTAGGCAAGCTGTGTGTATGTGTTGGGACTATGTATCAAGCAAAACGTAGGACAAGTAAGTTTTTTATAGATCACATTCAAGTAACAAAGAAAAAAAACCATACACTGCAGAGACTGTCTGCAGGTTCATAAAACATCCAGACATCAAACAAATGACTGTTGTCTAGGGCTTCTATGTCACTGGCTAGCGCTTACTCAGTTTTTCATGATGTACCAAATGGTTTCTCCTTGAATACACTGGCTATTGAAAACAGCTGAAGGCAAAGAATCTGATTTGACAACTACTATGTTAATTGGTAAGGATCAAAATGTTTAGATGAATGCTTAGCTTTCAACACACACACACAAAAAGTAATGTTACAAAATGGAAAGTACGATTGGCAAGGAGGCAGTGAGGTGTTTTCTTGAGCTTAATAGTATTACTACTACTAAGTACTTACTACTACTCTTCCTACTCCTCCTCTTCTTACTCCACCCTGCTCCCCAAGTGCCACAGCTTGGAGAAACTTCTCCAAGTGAACTTAGGAAATTATAGTTCATATCCACTGGCTTCCCTTTTTTTAACTAGATGGGTGACCTTAAGCGAAATTAAATTTGTCAAGGAGCACTTTCCCCTCGTGAGCCCCTGCTGGTTGGGACCAATGACTGCATTGTCTCCTCACTGTTTTTCAGTAATTCCTGGATTACCTTATCCGTAATTGTACCAGGCACTGCAGTGAGTCTGACAGTCCTGTAATTACCAGCCTTCCTTCTCACCTTTCTTGAAAACTGGGACAGTATCTGCCACTTGAAGTAGACTGGTACCTTTCTAGACTTCCAAGGTAGTTAAATAGTAAGGGAGAGAGGTCCTGCAATCACATCAGCCACTTCTTTTACTACGGTGTGACAAATCTCATTGAGGCCCATTGATTTATGCACATCCAGCTGAAGAAGCAAGTCTCAAACAAGTTCAGAGTCAGCTGGGGAGTTCATCATCCCTTCAGTCAAGGCCTTCTCGATGTATCCAGACCTGTGCGGATCCCACAGCCTATGACCTGTGTCGAAGACAGAAGTGAAGAAGGCATCAAATGCCTCTGCTCTGTCTACATCCCTACTTCTGAGGTAACTGACCTCATCAAGTAGTGGACCAGTTATCTCTGATTTTTATAAGTTTGTTTCAGTTTCTTATTTTT
The DNA here is from genome assembly GCA_013397775.1 of Eulacestoma nigropectus. NCBI lineage: Eukaryota > Metazoa > Chordata > Aves > Passeriformes > Eulacestoma > Eulacestoma nigropectus. Next base: position 41,757 of record VZTE01004282.1, read on the forward strand.
TAAACACTCTACATAGCTCAATCATAATGTTAGATGATAAGTATATTAGTATTTTCTGTTTTCATGTCATTAGTTATGCAGCCTTGAACAACTTGAACAGCACAACTTAGTAAATTCTAGCAGCATGGTCTTCAAGCATATCTGTTGAAATACCCTCAAGAAGTCAGAATGTGTATGTGATCTAGCAATAAAAGTTTCACTCATTGGTGGAATTACTCCAGGGAAGAGATCAGTGTCTTTCCTGGGGAACGTTCAGGTGAAGCCTTGATAAAAGCAGCAAAGCGACCAACCAGCTCATCTCTCTATTTCTTCCATGTAATTCAGGAGCCTGAACACAGCAAAGGGAAGTTTTAATTTACTATGCTTTTTTAATCCCAGTCTTATTCTGGTTGTATTCATTTAGAGAAGCCTCTTTTCTGGTTACGCTCCACACTAACTATGCTCCTGAGCCACAAGAACATTTGAGGGTAAGGAGGTATTCCTTCTTTCCAACAAAGAGCTGCAAGAATGTTTCCTATGAAAAGTACATTAAAAGAATAATAACAGACATGCTTTTTGTCTGTAGCTATCTGCTCTGGGGCAAGGTCATTTATTAACTATATTTCGAAGACAAATCGACCTGGTTATTTCCAATGAACTACAAGTCAAGGAAGATGCCATGTGCAATAAATGCTCCATTTCCAATTTAAGCAGATAAATAATCCTTTCCCAAAACAGGACACCCAGCACTACATCCCCTCCAATCCAATGCACAATTAACTATTTTAAGTGTTCCAGTTTATTAAATTCCATCTTAATCCTTCAAAATACTAGATTCTGGAGCATAAGATAATGCACTCCTGGAAAAATAACTACATTTTCATATAAATACTTTTTCACTTGTAGAACGAAAAGATGTATGCTTAGCACTGCCGTAAAGCATTTCAAACATTTACAAGCACAAGAGACCACTACAAGCTCTTACCTGGAGCTTTTTACTTCTATTTTATTCAAGCTGCAGCCTATTTTAAAAGCCAAAAATCAAAGCTTTATATTAATATTGTTATTAAATAAAATCAGAACATGAACAACAGGCACTACACTGGTAATAACAGTATCTTTTTCTAGTTTCTCTGTAACTTAATTATGTCAGTACTGAAGAAGAGCTTGCATAATGTAAAAAAACCTTATTAAATGGGAAAAAAGAAACTATTTTTCAGAACAAAAAACAACATCCACAAAGAACACGTAAGTCTGGCAAGTTTGTCACCTGAACAAATACTAGGTCTCAATGCAGAGGTAGTAAATCCAGTGGAACTCAAAATACAATTCATCAGTCATGTAAGTCTTCCAAATTTCATTTTACTAGTCTTGTTAGAGATCAAGATCTTAAATAGCATTTGTGTTTTCATATTTTCATCTCATTTCCATTTGTGTAGATGCTATCTCACATTCGTTTCCACATCTACCTCAGCAAATTCACTTGGAAGACTAACATGAATGGTAAACGTCATTAACACATCAAATTGCTGTAAGATAGAGAATCATAGAACAAATTGGGTTGGAAGAGACCTTTAAAGGTCATCTAGTCGAATCCCCTTGCAATAAGCAGAGACATCAACTAGATCAGGTTGCTCAGAGTCCCATCCAACCTGACACTGAATGCTTACAGGTATGGAGCAATTACCAACAGGGCAACCTGTTCCAACATTTCACCACCCTCATTGTAAAGAACTTCCATATGTCTAGTCTACATCTACCCTTCTTTAGGTTATAATCATTAGTCCTTGTCCCATCCCAACAGGGCCTGCTAAAAAGTCTGTGCCCATCTTTCTTACCAGCTCCCTGCAAGTACTAAAAAGCCTCAGTAAGGTCCCCCTGGAACCTCCTCTTCTCCAGGCTGAGTAACTCCGAGTCTCTGAGCCCGTCTTCACAGGTGAGGTGCTACAGCTTTCTGATCATCTTCATGGCCCCCCTCTGGACTCACTCCAACAGATCCATGCCTTTCTATGCTGAGCACCCAAGAAGCTACAGAGTTCTTCAGGTGGGAGTTCTTCACCAGAGCAGAGCAGAGGGGCAGAATCCCTGCCCTTGCCCTGCTGCCCAGACTGCTTTGGATGCAGCCCAGGACACGTTTGGTTTTCTGGGCTGAGTGCACATTGCTGGGTCATGTCCAGCCTCTCACCCACCAGCACCCCATCCTTCTCAGCACAGCTGCTCTCCATTTCTTCATCCCCAGCCTGTGTCGATAGCAGGGGTTACCCTGACCCAGCTGCAGCACCTTGCACTTGGTCTTATTGAACTTCATGAAGTTCGCATGGGCCCCTTTCACGAGTCTTTCCAGGTCCCTCTGGATGGCATCCCATCCTTCAGGTGTGTCAACTGCACCACTTGACTTCGTGTCATCTGCACACCTGCTGAGGGTGTACTCGATCCCACTGTCTGTGTGATTGATGAAGACATCAAATGGTACTGGTTCCCATAGGGATTTCTGAGGGACACTGCTTGTACATCATTGATCTCCATCTGGATATTGAGCCCTTGACCATTACTCTCTGGATGCAAACAACCACTTAACAGTCCAACCATCAAATCCATCTCTCTCCACTTTAGATCCAACTAATCACTATTTTAATCTAACTTCTTCCTATGCTTCTGCTAGCCACACATCAAACTTTAAAGCACTACAATGGATACATACCTCAGAATGAATATTGTCAGTAAGAACTAAAGTATGTTTTATGTCAAGGTTAGTGGTTTTCAAGCTAGAGAAAACTATGCTGCCAAGAGAAATGTGCACCTTCCAACTCCAAGCAGTATTGGTTCACCGAATAAGGTGGCTCCAAGATGAGGCTCCCCACCACCCTCACTCCTGAAAATTAATTCTGTGGGATAAGATTAATTCTGTCTAAGCGATACTGCCTGATTAAGTCACACAACTGTGAGAAGGACACGGATTTCCTAGAAGACAAAAGTAGGTTCAGGTCTATTAACATAAACAAAACAAAAAATAAAAATAGTTAAGTTAAGCAGCAAGGAAACAAAAAGTTTGAAGTCTGCATGAACATGCTCCTTGTTATCACCTGTTATCATTCTAAGTCTTCAAAACCAGTAAATTCCAGTAGTCAGGAACATACATTGTTCACAAAGTAATTTAAGGGCAGACCAGATACCACTCCATGCTTTTCAGTCACAATTGTGAAGATTTTAGGTAGAACTTGCAAAACCGTTCTAGCTATTTCTACCACTGATATCTACCTTCCAATCCCACACATGAGCAAATTAATTTTGCAAGAAATTCCTATTACATCTCAAGCAAATTCCAGGCCTGGGGGAAAACGCAAGTCATAGAATAGATTAAGAATGAAGTTTACCCTACTGTGACACTACATGTACGCAATAGCCTTTGGCACACCTCTCTTTCCAATGTATTCATACTGATCCAGCCCTGCTTGAAGTTAAAATAAACCACTACCCCAGCATTCAAACACAGACTAGTAACAATGCAGACTCAAATTCCATCTACTGTGCATATAAAGTGACAGAATTACACAAAAATTGAGTTTTGATATTTAACTGGAATATTTTCTCACTGATGTGCACTTTACTCATTACATTAATTTAATTTGAATTAATTCCCCTTTAGAAGGATGAACTATTTTCTAGAAAATTATACTTCATAAATGCATATGCATCATTTAAAAAACTAGTAACTTTTTCAATATATATAAGCATGCACTTCTTGAGTCATTCTGCTGTGCCCTGTGAATTCGTAGAAATCTTAAACGGAGATGAAGGAGGGAGAGAAAAAACAATGTAGTCAAGTGTTATCAAATGTGTAAGCTGTTTTGTTTTTCCAAGGATTTGTTTTTGTTTTGTTTTTCCAAGGATGTGAGATTGTAGATTAACCTTAAATAAGGACAGTCCTCAATTATTTTCTGGTAAATAAAAACTGAAAATTATTGACTGCTGACAGTACTGGACACACAACTGTAGTGGGTTGGTGCTGGCCAGACGCCAGGCACCCACCAAAGCCACTCTCTCACTCTCCCCTCAGCTGGAGAGGGGAGAGAAAATATAATGAAGGGCTGGTTCATGTGTTAAGGAGTGGGAGACATCACTCATCAAATACCATCATGGGTTAAACAGGCTCAACTTAAGAGATAGTAATTAAATTTATTACTAAACAAAATTAAGAGCAGGGCAATGAGAAGTAAAACAAACCCTTAAAAACACCTTTCCCCCACCCCTCCCCTCCTTCCCACCTCTGCCTCCTACCCCACTGGTGCAAGGAGACAGGGAACAGGGGTTATGGTCAGTTCATGACTTGTGGCTTCTCTCACTGCTCAGGGAGAGGAGTTGTTCTCCTGCTGCACGGTGGGGTCCCTCCCATGAGGAGCTGTTCCCCTGCTGCACAGTGGGGTCCCTCCCATGGGAGACAGTTCCCCATGAACTTCTCCAACGTGAGTCCATCCCACGGGCATCAGCCCTCCCCAGACTGCTGCACCGTGGGTCACTCTCACACAGGGTGCAGTCCTTCAAGGACAGGCTGCTCCAGTCTGGGAGCAGGGCCCCTCTCTCCACAGGTCTCCCACCGGATCACAGCCTCCTCTCAGACATCCACCTGCTCCAGTGTGAGTCTCCTCCATGGGCTGTGGGTGGATCTCTGCATTCCCCATGGATCTCCATGGCCTGCAAGGGCACAGCTGCTTCACCATGGGCT
>VZTE01004282.1:46586-73840 GCA_013397775.1 Eulacestoma nigropectus
CCACCAAAAACCAGGCCATGTAAACCCTTAAGAAGTTATGTAACTCTGAAATAAAACTTTAAAATTAAATTTTTTGAAAAATATTGCATGGACAATCTTGAAAATGTCCTTCTCTTTCTCTGTCTTCAGTAATCAAGCCTATTCAGCAACACAGTTTAAAAGACAGAAGTTCAACATAGAGAGGCTTATTTTGAAAGTCACTATTATAAGAAGTTACCAAGAGACCAGTTCATGTCTTCCAGGTCCACAATTGTGACAATTTGTTGTGATGAGTGTCAGTAATTCCTGTTTGTTTCAATGATCTCTGTAAGACCATTACTTTTGTTCTCTTCTAGAGAGGTATCTCTTTTCTTAGTAAAAGTAGCAAACAGTGTATCCATCATTCCCAAAACTTCTAGTAGTTCCTCTTGATAGTCAATTTCCTTTCCGATAGCCTCCTGAAGTTTCAAGAACTGTTTATCAACAATGGCTGACTGCCCAACCACAGGCTGATAAATGTCTGTAAAGAAAAATATCAGTTAAGAATCCATAGATGTATAAAAAGGCAAAAATTATATTAGCTAGTTGGAGGCACATCTAAGGATTCTAGCACAAGCCCAACATTCTGAAAAAATAAAGACAACTTTAATGTTGTCTGTTGCAAAAACAGTCGTAGGTACTCACAGCAGCAGTATGTCAAACTAACAGAAACAGAAGTTTTTATGACCTCAAATACTATTTTTACCTCACGGAATAAGAAGCTACTTGTTCTATGTAAACACAGAAACATGAGGTATCAAAGATACTGAGAGACCATGAGGAGCTTCCTGCAGCCTGTGCAAATCAGATTCCGACTATGGCCAAAGTTATCTGGAAGTATCTTTTTTGGATCATTCTCTTGACACTAAGTCCACACTTCAAACAAACCCATAAAGATTTGGTTTCTTAAAAATGTAGCACTTCCAATCTTATTTCCAAGCTAGCTATATGGCTTTGAGAATCTTTTTTGTGTTGTCTTACCAGTGATCATATCAGCAACAGTCACCAGCACAGGAGTAAATCTAGGCTCAATCACACGCCTGCAAAATTAGAAGAAATTCCAATTTTACTAGTTTTGTCAACTGCTCTCCACCACCACCAAGAAGCTTTCTCACACAGGCACACAGACAAAATTTTCTTGATGAAGAGACATCACAGAACAGCAGACAGAGATGCAAGTCAAAAAACCTCATATATGTGGTATTTACCCTCCTCCTTTCAGGAAGGCAGTGGGGGTTGGAGGAGTGGCAAAAAGCCTCGAGTACATAAAAACACAATCATCATGGAGACAGAAAATAACAGACTAAGGGCAGAGTGTCTGGCAAAGAAGTAGAATAACTCATACTATCAGCAAAACTGTTCTGTGCTAACAGGTAAACTGTTTCAAACCTATCCCAAAACCTTGGTAATCAGAATGGAAAAGGCATGTGAGATTTCAAGAGTACCAGTGTTCTACACGTGATCTGTTGAAACTCTGTGGCAAGTTATTAGGAAACAGAAGTGTACAAATAGTCAGAGGGAACTCATGTTAAAAGAATACCTTGCCACAAAGGTAAGCAGGAGATTAACTTGCTTCTCATCTCGGCCTGCAAGTGCACTTCTCAGTGTTCCTCTGCGATGTAGTTCCTGCATGACTGCAACCGTGACTTCAGGAGTATGAAGCATGATGGGTGGCTGGACACAAATAAGAAGAGTTTAGAACCAGAGCAACATCTTTACACACAACAGAGGGCTGGCTGGTATCAGCAAAACCAAAATGGAACCCAACTTAGATTCCTTTCTAGTTATACACTAAAATAAAATTCGTATGACATACAAGGAAAATGAACATCAGGTGACAGCACAAAACTCTGATGAGAAGAAAACCCAATGCCTCACCTCCAGTACTGCATCAAGAGCCTTGGAAGACTGAAAGCTCCTCAGCAGCTTGTCATATTTTCTCAAAACACGTTTTACAGGTTTACTGACACAGAAATCTTCCTAGAATTCAAAAAAAGAGTTTAGAATAAGACAAATACACACACACACATAATGGATTAGATATATTACCATGAATAATCTTATATATTCCCTCTCTTCCCTTTCTCCAATTTAACACATTCCAAGAAACCAATTTTTCCGAAATGTTTCAGCATGTATTTTCTTACCACCTCATACCTGTTTTGGCATGTAAGTTCTTCCTTTCACATAGGTTCTATATGCTGGTTGTCTCTTCTTTTGAGACTTTTCATTCTTTTCTTCCGGTTTCCTGTGTTTAACATTTAGCACCCCATTGGTCATGCCTACAACTATGGTTTCGTCTTCAGGCTAGCATAAAGAAATCACAGTTAGGACTCAAGAGTTTTTACTTGTGCTCGATCATGCACATTTTTATACTCTTATGCTTCGTGCAAAGGTTCAAATCACAGTATCATAGATGACTTAAGGTGGAAGGCACTTCTTTGAGGTTCTGTGATTGAATACTTTGTTCAAAACAGTGACAGCTTCAAGACAATGCTCATAAGCAACATGACTTACAGACCGACTAGTGAATCAAGCTCAATGATGCATTAACACACTTTTGTAACTAGGTGGTCTTGTTTTTTCCAACGGCATACAACTACCTTTGGATATTAGGTGCCATACAGCAAGCATCAACAGAACCTGTGAGAAAGCAAAGCTATCATGGAACAGCAGGATTTTGAGAAACAACTGAAAGTTGTTTGAAAAACCAGTCACTGGTATATGTAATTTCACTTACATAACAAAGTAGGTATAAATTTCACCAGAAAAATTGTGGATGCCTCATCCCTTGAAGAGTTCAAGGCCAAGCTGGATGGAGCTTTGAGCAACCTGGTCTAGCGGTGCCCTTGCCCAGGGCAGGGAGACTGAAACTAGGTGACCTTTAAGATCCCTTCCAATCCAAGCCATTCTATGATTCTCTGACATGCTAAAAGCCTACAGAATTATGACAGGTATAGATGGAGATCAGCTGGTCAATGTCTCACTTAAGGGCATCAATTGAAGCTAGTAAAGGTTCAGGTGAAACAACAGGAACCAATTCTTCACACACCAAGTATCAGAAATGTGGAACTCCTTGTCAAGGAATCTAAGCAAGGTTTCAAGTTTATCCAAGATCAAGGAGAGACTGAACAGGCTTATGCAATAGAAATTCATTGAATTACACAGAAACTACACTTTGATGAATTAATTTCTCATCTGAAAATGAGTCTGGAATATGGGAGAGTATCAACAAACTTATCACACACACTTGCCCAAGTTTGGTTTTCTATACGCATCTACTTATGGCTGGCTATAGTTGGAAGCAGCGTCTGGAATTAGACCCGCTTTTGGTTTGACTCAGTAAAGGCATTATAATGTTCTCGTATAACCATTTAAAATTCAAATGGTTTAGTCAATACAAAAGAAAAGATTATGTTTGAAAAGATGCATCATACTCTAGAGATGCTAAACTACAGGTATTGCATATTTTGCAGATGCCATAAGGTCTTAAAAAGCTATGGATTCTGTACTCTCCACCTCAAAAGAAAAAAAAATTCAAAGTTAATTTTAGCTCAGCTTCCTAGGTAATACAGTAGGAAATGAAGAAAGGAAGACACTCCCCACACACACTTTCCTCTACATTCCAGCAGAGCAAGACAATAGTAAGGTAGCAAAGGTAGTAAAGATCCCTCACAGTCCCATTCACACGTCCTTCAGGGGCTACGTAAGGGGGTGACTACATGACAACAGTATTGTTTAAAAACTGGTGCTAGCCTCCAAATTTCTGGCCAGCGGGTCACTTATCCACTGGAAATCAAGCGCTTCAGAGAAGTTAAGAGTCTCTGCTGTCTGCTTCCAAGACAGTAAGACACATGCCTTGACAAACAAATTTGTTTATGCTCACACCCTCTTCTTTCATCCTCAGACCAACCTGACACCACCAACTTTTAAAGCAAGTTCACACCTCAGTCTAAATTTTTCAACAAATTAACTACTTTTTTTTTTTTTTTATTGCTGCCATGCAAAAAGACTCACAGCATTCCTGAAAGGCAAAAGGTGAGTACAATCCTCTTAAAGTCAAAGAACCTCCCTTTTAAAGTGAATACTTTCCCTATGATGTACACTGTCATTCATAAACACATGATTTTGTACTGATCTAGTCCAGTAACATCCGATATTTGAATCTATTTTGTTTAAAACCTCTTAGTGTTTGTTACTCAGGAGAAATATATTCAATCAGCCTACTTTGCATGTACAACATTCTTCTAGAACACCCAAAGGCCATGAAAGCAACATTTATTTCCTTTAGTGACTTAAAAGGTATCAGGAATTACCTTGTCTAGCAAGACTTCTAATATACTTACCGACAATGCAAGACTGAGGATGGATGTTGCATAGTTGAAGCTGTGGACTACTTTGTAGGATGTAGTACTGTAAATCTTCACATGCCTACACAGAAGGGTAAAAATAAAAACATTGTTAGTAAAGCTTTACTGTAGTCATTTTACAGGAACTTCACCACTCTCATCTTCTATAGATTATTTAAGAAAGCTAAGTATTAATACAATGCAATCCTCACACAACCATTGAGCTTCTTAGGTATAACTCCTCTTGCAACAGAAAGGTTCTGTTAAATGATATCCACAAGTCAAGCCAGGATTGCTCTTACCCCAAAAAAGGTGAATATGGGGCAAGAACAGAAGAAGAAATTGAAGGCAGATGTAATGACTGCTTGAATTCAGAAATGCGTATTAGGGAAACACTAAGACAGCATCTCTTCAAATTTGTTCTTAGAATTTAAATACAAGATCTACTAGCAATTTCTGGGAGTAAATCCACAGATACTCTTGTATCCAGCTGCCCCTTTAAGGATTTGGTTGGAAGTATGAAATATTTAACAAATCGGAAAACAACATATTATCTTACGAGGACAAACTTCAGTGTTATGTAATCATAAAGCCTGAGGTAGCCTAGGAAATACAGAAGGGAGGAGGAAAACAGACCCACTGTCATTTTAGACCACTTTGTATTTCTACTGTCTCAGAGACAAGAGACCAAGTACCAGTACTCATCAACTGAAACCAAACAAAAAAGTGAAGAGGTCATGTTCACCTGCACTCTCGAGTACAAGAAGCAACAGCAGAGAGACACAAAACCCAAGCTTTTTAGCGAATACTAATACACTTTTAGCTATTTAAACTGTATTAAAGTTAAGAATAGTTAATTTACAAAGACTGGAAAGGTCAGTTTAGAGATTTAAAAAACTGAACACTCATTCAGAAGTTCCCCATATGCATTCCCAAATGGCACACACCAACATTCAGATTAGTAAGAGGAAAACGCTAAGGTGTATCATAGAATCATACTCCAGTCTGAGTTGGAAGGAACCTTTTAAAGCTCATCTAGACCAAGGCCCCTGCAACAAGCAGGGACAGCATCGCAGAAGGTACCTTGGCCCCAAGACATGTTCTCAAATAAAGCCCAAAAAACATGCACAGATTCACAGTGATGTGTAAGATCTTTCAAAGAAAAAAAGTCCTAAAGAATGTAAATATAATGAAGCCACAAAGTACACTAACCTGTCCAGGGATCCTGACAATAACCTTTGTCCAGAGCTGTTCAGGCACAAACAAGTTACAGTTTTATGGTGATTTTTAAGTGAAACCAGTAACTGTCCACCTTTTAGTACATCCCAAACTTTGACATATCGACCTCCTGCAAAGAGAGAGTACACAAAACAGTCTTACATATGTACACATTCATGCTTCTCTGAAGAAGTTTTCACAGAGTGATGCAGTACCTCCTTCACAGATAACTTTAACTCCTAACAGTCTTCTGCACTCATTCACCATCCTCTTCCATTCTATCTCCTGGTACAAGACACATTATAAGCCTGCTCTTTTTTAGGCTGTTCTGAATGGAGCTGAATGATTCAACCATTCTCCAACCACATTCATTACCCCAAAAAACACCTATAAACTATGGGGTTACAGTACTTCTAATGCAATGGCAAGAAGAGACTAAAAAGGCTTGTCAACATTAAGAGAAAGACACAGTCCCATCTTTTCAAAACCTAAGTATGTTAATTCCTTCACTTTAGAAGTGGACCAATTAGAGTCTGTATTTTGTCATTAAAAATGTCTCGGGGTGGGGAAGCAACTACAAGAATATCAAAACAAAGACAAAAAGGAAAGACCCCTACTTGTACCCTCCACATAAACACAGATTCCTAGAGAAGATACTTGATAAATCCATCTGTCACATCACTTACCACTTCATTATCAAACATCACACAAAAAATAAGTAGCTGAAGTATTTTTCAAATTAGGACCACAGAAAAGAAATTTCATTCATTTGATTTTATAGAATTACCTGCAGATACTAGAAGTCCACCAGATGGGAACAGAAGCACACTTTCCACAGGATGGCCGTGTTCTATTGTCATGACACTACTCTTTGTTCGTGCATCAAACAGTTTCACAGTGTGATCATAGGAACCTGCAAACACCAACATAAATAGCTTCAGTTTCATAATGTCAACTATGTCAGGAACTAAAACAGCCGTGTCCTGACATCTAAAGGAGCTCCTGGCTAATAGCAATAGTTTTAAACCATACACGTAAAAACACTTTGTGGTTTACCTTGGTTAGTTTACAGCCTTAGGGCAACATGAATTTTCTAATTCTAGCCCAAGCTACATATCAGTCTGTAAAAGTAATTTGTTTTCATTTCATTTCACTTCCATTAATCACATGTATTTATAATAATTAATATCAGGCAACCTGATAAAACTTAGCCTCTTGTGCCTCCCAAAAGAACAAATACTAGTTTTTTTTCACAGAAGTTTTCCACAGATTGAAAAGCTACTGCTAGGAAAACCAAAAGCAACTGGTTCCAAATAACTCCACATGACCTCAGATTTTTGAGTCTGCCAGTTATGGGCTGTACAGACTAGTGTCCTGCTCCAGAAACGTGGTACAACACTTCAGTTGCTCACAGCCAGAGGACACATTCACAGAATTTTCTTAACTTTCAAAGGTAAGTCAGAACAGTTCTGTTAACCCTAACAGGCTAAACCAAAAAGATGTTAAAACTCAGTTCCTGCAAAGTTTTCCTAAAACATCAAAGTCAAGCCTAAAAAGCAAGCCAAAAAAAGGAAACAACAAAGTAGGCACTGCACAGGCAGACTGATCCTTCATGACTAAAATACAATAAAAAAGACCCTATTGTATCAAAAAGTATCTTTCAGCATTTTTCTTCCATTCAATCCAAAAGAAGCATAAATAAGAAATAAAACCAAACCTGTTATGAAGACATCTGCATTCACTTTACTCGCACAGCCACATCTCACATAGTCAGTATGTTCACTGTATGAGATTATTTCTGTGGCACTTGGAATATCCCACAAATTTGATGAATAATCATCACCACCAGAAAATATTCGGTATTTATCAGACAGGAAGCCCACTGCATGAACTGGTCTAGAAAACAAAGTCCACAATATCCAAAGTTAAAATATATTACTGTTTCAAGAAGAGTCAGTCTGTATGAAGAGTTTATTAAAGTACTCTAACTTAGAAGTGCAGTGTTTAATATCAGAACTCACAAAGCCTCACTTTATAACAGCAAATTTTAAGTATGACTGGTTTCAACGATGTTCTTGTTCTTTAAAATCACTTCTGAAGTGTTTATTATCACCGTAACATCCCAACAGATGTTGGCATAACACACAAGTATGCAAATCTTACTGCAGTTAACCTAGCCATTATAACGTTAACACCCAATTTACAAACAGACCTCAAAGAGAAACACTCTCAAGGTCAGTCTTGGTATGTCCCACTGAAAGGGGCGTTCTTGTTGTTCTATACAGATAAAACACACATTGACCTTTCACACCACAGAAGTCTGTTGAAGCATTATCACTGTCTTCTCCTCACTGACACATCAAAACTCCTAAGTTCTTCCCCACTCCATGCTACCATTATGCACTCTTTCTGTTTTGTTTTTGGAGCTTTTTCTTAAGTGATTCCTGCTTTTCCTGGTGTATTTCTTCACTGTTTTGGTTTAGACACTTTTTAGAACTCTTCTCCTACCAGCACCAAATAAAATGTGTTTATCAGTGCGATGTACTCACGAGACTCTATCTACGCAACATATTAAGAGACACCTACCCGAAAACAGGAAATGTATTTACTCTTCTACATACTTGATTAATATTTAGAATTTTTTAAAAACTCACTCCAATTTTAAATTTAATTTTAAAATCTACTTTCCGGTAAGATCTACATGAGACAGTTGAAAGCAATGTAAATCAGTATTCCTTAGATTTTCAGCAGCATGTGAAGCAGATGTATAATTTAACATAAATACTGTGTACTGGTGAGGCACTGGAACAGGCTGCCCAGAGAAGTTGTGGATGCCCCATCCCTGGCAGTGTTCAAGGCTAGGCTGGATGGGGCTCTGAGCAATCTGGTCTAGTAGCAGGTGTCCCTGCTCTGTGGCAAGGGGGCTGTAACAAGATGACCTTTAAGGTGAAACCATCTGGTCTGTGATGAGTCTGGGATGTACAAAAATAGCAGAGAAGCTCATGCACGCAAAGGAACCAAACCAACCCTGTCTTACTTAGTATGGCCCTCAAACTGCCTCAGCGGTGCTTTGCCGCTGATGTCGAAGAGGCGGATGCCGCCGTCCTCGCTGCCGGCGGCGAGCAGACGCCCGTCATCCCTGTACGTGGCACAGTACGCGGCGTCCCGGAAGCGAGAGAACGTCTTGATGGGCTCCTGGGAGTACCGGCCATAGATGTGGATCTGCCGAAACAAGACGGCATTACGTTTTCTTGTGTGATACCAGCTGAAGGACAAGAGCATAAAAGCCTCAGAAAAGCCACTTACTCTCGAGGATGCTGTGACAGCGTAGTTGTATGGCGGGACCGGGGAGAAGTCAATTTTATTTACTGCACCGAATTCCTTTATCTGAACAGGTGTCTACAACAATTGTGACAAGGATCATTAAATACACATAAGCACATCCTCAAGTATGAAAACAGCAAAATAAAAGCAATTTTTCCTACAGAGAGCTCAAAACTCCGTTAGAACCAAAACGTTTTATAAATACAATGATGGTGATTTTCACTTCTGCCAGGCTACTCCTGTTCTTGGAATTTTTTTCCAATTCGCACATTACAACTGACCCATTATTTATGTGTTTTGAGGTAAAGAACTAACTCGTGCGCGTTTAAAAAAACACTTGAATTGCAGGAAAGCAGTAACAAAAAGCATTCTGGGGCGACTGTCGGGCCGCTTCCTCCTACCTTGTATCCCCGCCAGTACAGCGTGTCCTGCGTGATCTTCTCCCCGAGTTTGGGGCATGCCTGCACCACCACCGGCTTGTACGCGGCCATGGCGCAGGGAGCGCGGGGCCGGGCCGGGGGGGCTCAGCGGGAGAGGCTCGGGAAGCGCCGCTGGGCTCCGGGCACACGGGACACGCTGCGCCCCAGCGATGGCGGGCACCGCGCCTGCCGCGAGGAGAGGGAGCGCAGGCGCGCCGGAAAGCGTCATCAGGGCGCGCCTCTGGCCGGCCAATCGGCGGGCGGTGAGACCTCACTTCCGCCCGCGGCGGCGGCGGCCGGGAGCCGAGCGGAGGCCGGGCCCGGGCTCGGGCTGGTGCGGCTGCGGCGGTGCCCGCGCCCTGCCCTCCGGCCTTGCCTCCCGGGCTGCCTCCAGGGACAGGGGACGGCTCCCGGAGCTGTGCGGAGCCCGGCCCCACTGAGGCTGCCCGCCGTACTGTGAGCAAGCCCCGAGTATTCTGGGGTTACCTTTGTCGGTTTAAAGGGATTTGGGTTTTCTCCTACGTGCGTGGTAGAAGTAATTTGTGTTACTCAGGTTGCGAAAGGCATAAATGGGCTTAAAGTCGCTTTAACTTTTCCTTCAAGTTTAATGTTTTTAGGAAATACAAAGTAATTTTCTTATCGTTTGTTCCTGGCTTGGTATAAATCTGGTTGGTTGTCTTGTGGTGGTTTTTTGTTGCAACTAGGCAAATATTCTGAAGCATCATTTCGATGAAACTCCTGCTGGGTTTATTACGGAATTTGTTTTAAATATCCAGATGCTAAAACTTAAATGGACAATTCAGTCGCTAACTTGTGACAGCAACAAGGTTCATATTTCACCAGTGTTTTGACTGACAAAACTAAACGCCTTAAGCTTAAATGAAGTTTGATGGGGTTTTATGCATTGTTTTACAGAATGTTCTTAATCTGTGTTACGTCTATTCAGTTGCAGGTTGTTCAAAAAATTGAGCTTGGCTGGCCAGAATTGCAGGAAACGATGGAGCATCATTTTGCATGAACCTCTTACGTGACCGAGATCATGGAGTCTTCAACAAACTTAGATGTCGGGGCCCAGTTAATTGTGGAAGAATGTACCACGAGCTACAGCCTTCCACCCATGCCAGACATTAAAGTGGAGCATCAGCTTGACAGCAGCACAGAGGATGGCCCAGCTCAGAGTGTCACCATGGGGATGAAATTCATTTTGCCCAATAGATTTGATATGAATGTCTGCTCACGATTTGTGAAGTCTTTGAATGAGGAGGACAGTAAAAATATTCAAGATCAAGTCAACTCTGACCTTGAAGTTGCATCTGTCTTATTTAAAGGTTGAATTTATGGTACAAATTTTTATCTGTGGACTGTGTCATCCTGTTAAGTTATTATGTTTTTTCTAAAAACAAAAAGGCTTCTGCCTTATATGTGTATTGATCAGTTTTCTAAGATTTGTTCCTCTGACATTTTTGTTATATGCCTAATGGACAATTAATGTAAAATTAACTTTCTCCCAGATTATTTTTTATATCACATTTTAAATATTTATATTAATTGAAAAAGCAGTGACACAAAAAGTCTCTTAAGTTAGCAAGAGCTGATGCTGATTATGAAAACAAGCTGCTTCTCTATGGCATGTCCTACAGCAGTATGCTTCTTCACAAAACACTACTGAAAGCACTTCAGCTTCAGTAGCTTTCAGCAGCATGTTGTATCTTTTCATGACTGTGATGAAAAATAACACAGGCCACGTGTGTTTATCACTGTGGCCGTACAAAGCCTCTAGCTGTAGCAATGGGCTTGCCAGTGTAGCTTCACACTACTTGAAAGCAAATGCTGCTGCAGGTCTGGATCTCTGCAGCTAATCCAGCCATTGCTGGGCGGCTTCATCAGAACTGAGCCATGCTTTTTCATGGCTGAGGATATTCACACAGAGTAAAATCAGGGCTTCCATCTACTTCCCTCTAACAATTGTGGTTTCTAGCACTTGCTGTCGTATTTCAGACTGTTAGTGGTGTATCTTTTCGTGAAGTTCATGTCACCTGCTTCCTGTAACAAATGTAAACACAGGACTACTTTGAATTTTGATGGTTTCACTGACTTGTGTTGTTCGGCTGCAGTTCAGTCATTGTAGTTTACAAACTTTTTTGAGTTGCCCCAAGTGCTCGCTAGCAGAGCTGCAGGTCTGAGCAGCAGATTTAGGCCCATCAGCAATAGGGTTGTTTTTCTGGGGTGACATTTGGAAATCCCTTAGAAGTAGTCCTGCAAATCCAGGGACCACAGGTCAAAATCTGTGGTAGGACTCTTAATTTGATGCAGTCAGTTGTAGCTGTTTGATTGGCAGACAAAACATAGTTTTGTTTTCTTTCTGTTACACTCTACTTCTTTTAATTAGTTCTTTCCCTGAATTTGTGCTTGCACTTATGATCAAAGTTTTCTATGGTGTTAATTCAGTGTGTGTGTTAATTAGCTTCCAGTCATTAATTACTCATGCCCACTGGTGTCAGATCAATTAAGCCAATATGGAGTTTAGTCCTTCAATATGTCTTTCCCGTATTTAGTCAGTTAGCTTTTTAAAAATTGCTTGGCTTTTCAGTTACTTCTCAAAAGCAAAAGCTAATTTTGAGAATTAGAAGCCAAGACAACATATAAATATATTCTGTAATAAAATGCCATTAGCTTCAAAGAGAAGGCAAGAAAAGTTAGTGTGAAGGAACAGCAGTGAATGACTTCCTAAATTCTAAGTGGTGACCTGCTGTTGCATTTTAAGTAAATTAGTGTGGAATATATCTTCCTGCTGAATAAGTATTCATCAGGCTTTCATAATGCTGTTAAAATTTTATGCAGGACTGGGAAGAGCCCTGGTGAAGAAACTTAATGAAGGTTGTCTCCACCCATGCAGTGGACTGGTTAGGGAGCAGGCAAAGGCTGAGCAGTCTGACCAGAGCTGCATCATGTTACTGCCTTGGAGAGTGTCTATAAGATGACGACAGGTTAAGTGGAGCCTTCTTACCTAATCCATGCCAGGAATGTTGAAAAATCTAGACAAAGGCTTACCTCATTTAGAGACCAGTTTTTCTCTGGGTGACATTATGCCATACTGAACATGTAAAGTAGCATAATTGTTTTGTGCTAGAGATTAATGCAACCCTTTATTCAGCTTTCACGATACACAGTGGAAAAAGCACGTCACAAAGCTTTCTTAACATGGATTTTAAAGGTCTTGTGATACTGCTGCTTTACAGTTTGACTTAGAATCTATGGCTTGCTTTTAATGCTCTTACTAGTACTGAAATCCTGTTTGTGCTTTTTGTTCAATGTAGCTGAATGCAACAGCCACACTTCTCCTTCTCCTGGTATCCAAGTAAGACATGTTTATACTCCATCAACTACTAAGCATTTCTCACCAATAAAACAATCAACTACACTAACTAACAAACACAGGGGAAATGAAGTCTCTACAACACCTCTGCTTGTAAACTGTAAGTATCCTTCTGCTTTACTATTAATAATTATTTTGTGAACTGTATGTTGGATGCTTGACAGATTTATCCAATTTTTTCTTTGGTGTTGTGATGGACTTTAAGGTAGGAAGAAAACACTGAGATAGTCTTGTCTAATTTTACATGGGTCCAACCATAAAATAGTCATCCACCTGATGTATGGAATTCATGGCTGAAGTTTATTTTCCAGAAATAATCTAATTCTTGATTTAAAAAGTATAGGTAAGGGCTTTTCTGATATTTTTCTAAGTTGTAAGTTAATGTACTTCATGCCCATGTTTTCAGAACTTGTGCATCTTAAAATTAGATGATCAGTAAATGCTGCAGAATACTTAAGATGTAGTGTAGTGTAAATACAGAATACTGCAAGTGTCATGATTGTCACAGATCTTGAAAATCAAGGAAGTATTATTTGTGGTGGGGTTTTTTTTCTGAATTGTCAAGCATTTTCTTTGTAAATTAATTTTCTGTAATTTACTTCATCAGTAAATTATTTCCTCTATAAATTACAAGTCAATTTTTTATAAAGAAAAAGTGCCATTTGCATGGGAAAAATTAATCTGGAGCTGCAGTGTGGGCCACTGAACAAAATGTGGCATCTTTCTGAACAAACTAAACTTTCGTGTAGTGACTTGGAAGAGGACTTGTAATTCTTGAGTTCTTGTAATAATTAGCTAATTTTGTTACTATATCATGTGGATAATTTATTACGTATATCTCCGGCGCACCTTTCAGGCCTGCTCTAAGTTGCAATTATCAAAACCATGCACACACACAGTTTTCAGTGGGATCAGAGGTTTTTTCTTCATAATCTCTGAAATAGCAAAAAAATCCTGCAATCTTTGGTTTCCCCTCCATATATCAAGTTGTGTGTAGTTTTGTAATGTCTGATCTGTTCCTCATTGTAGTGAGTAAGAGTCACGCTAGAGGTTTTCTTTGTTGAATAGCAGAACAGGTCTTCTGATGATTTAAGTGTGATTTTTAAATTAAACATCCTTAATTTATCAAAAGATGTTTATTTTCATTTGATAAATGATCTTAAAGTGATCTTGGGTTGCTGACCAAAGAGCAGAGAAGAGAGCATGTTGCTTTGTAAAGAGTCAGTGTGGGAAGTATCTTTGCTTTCAAAAATTACTGCTGCATTGGTTTAAAAATTACATAAACCTATGAAACTCTGTGGAAAATTTTCAGTTTTTAAGAGTGATTTAAGTTCAGAGCGTAAGGTAAAATTATCTTCGCTTTTAATTCCAACTTCTGCACTGCTGAAGCCAATGGACGTGTTATGCTCAGCTCCAAATAGAGCAGAATGAAAACTAGTGTATGTAATACATGCTTTTGCTTCCTTTTTGCAGCTTTATCAGTTCATCAGCTGGCTGCTCAGGGAGAAATGTTATATTTGGCCACACGTATTGAACAAGGTAAGACAGAAGGAAGTTAAATGGCTTCTGTTTTTTCTTTGGGCCATTTTTATGCTGTTGTGTTTCACCTTTTCCCCAAAGCTATAACGTCCTCAGTTCTGGTACAAATTGGAGGACATTTGAGGTATATGTTCTTTGCCGTTGTGAACTATTGTTTTGCATCAGTCTATTATTCACTCACTGTATGATTCGCATTTTAAATTAAAGCATTAACATTAATAGGAGTAGATAAATCCCTTCCTCTCCCTGCCCTCTAGCTGTATAGGTAATCCATGGAACTAGGAAAGGAATATGTTAGTTCTGTCACAGCAGTTTATTTTATTTTATTTTAGATTTATCTTTGTAATTTAAAACATACTTCTATTAATGATGGTTTTCCAATTCTATGTAATCAATCAGCATAAAGACCTGCATGTCGCTAATTTAAGGCATGGCTCACACCTGCAATAAAATAGTACTACACATTCTGAGTAGTGTGGCATTTGTGTGTCCATAATATATACGCAAAATTTCAGCTTTACCTAACAGATTTATGAATTTAGTAACATTAATAATATAGTCTTACTGCACTAATAGTAATCACCCATGCTTTCAGTGCATCCTTGTTGAAATGTTTCCTGGAAAGCAGGTAATGAGTCACTGAATCTAAATATTTTGTAATGAGCCACGTATATGAAAAGCAAATAAATTCTGGAGTATCGGTAGCAGTTTAAAATGCTTATTTTGGTGCTATGATAAGCATGGAATTTTTAAAGTACTTAGATTAAAAAAAAAATCCAGCTCAAGTATTTGTCAGCCAGTTGTTAAAAGAAGTTCTTCTTTTCTTTTTCCAGCTGCACTAAATGTAGACCTTAATTGTTTTCACAGACCACCTTATTGATTTCATGAACTTTGTGGGTAATGGAGTTGTTTTATCTATATTGCTGTACAAGTTCATTCTTTACAAGATTGTTTGGCTCGCTCTATTGAAAAAAACATGGTCTACAGTATAATACAGGATGTACTTCTTTATTTTTCAAACATCCTTTATCTTCTTTACAAAGGTGAAGTCCAGATTACAGACAACTTTTAACTTCTCTGAGTAAAAACAGAGTTTGATTTATAGAGCTTAAAAATTTAAATTTTAAATTATTAACCTAAAGGCTGAAATTTTACTTTGGTCAGTTGGATGTGTTTTTCTTTCTTGGACAGAGATATTACCACCACCACTGGGACAGAATTTTGTTTTTAGAGTTGAGAATGACTTTTAGGTCCCACTGGTTCCCAGTGAGTAAGTGTTCATGGATACATCAACACATTTCACCAGCTGATGCAGTGCATTAGTGAAAGGGATTACTAAGTTCTGTATTTGTCTCTGAACAGAAAATTTAATCAATCATAAGGATGAAGAAGGATTTACCCCTCTGATGTGGGCTGCAGCTCATGGGCAGATAGCAGTCGTGGAATTTCTCCTCCAGAATGTAAGGAAACAAATCACAATTGATTTTTAATTTATTTCCTCTTTAATTTGTTTTGCCCTCCTAAGTTTGTCAATGCTGCTACAAGCTCAAAAGTTTTAGAGTTAAGGTCTATGTAAAACCTCAAATTTGCTTCTTTTTTGAAATTGATACTTTATTTCAGGGTGCAGATCCTCAGATTCTGGGAAAGGGGCGAGAAAGTGCCCTCTCACTGGCCTGCAGTAAAGGATACACAGATATTGTCAAAATGCTGCTTGACTGTGGAGTTGATGTCAATGAGTATGACTGGGTAAGACTAGCTTGAATTTAGTCAGAGGGTGCTTTGGTCAGAAAACTGAAGCAAGACATAGCACTGGCTTGGGTTTAAAAGTTGGTCTACCTTGTCTGAAATACCTGAGAGTTTCAAAACTTCCATAGGATAAGAGAAGTTGGTGCTACTAGTTCTGACTTCTTGGTAGGAAGAGATTGAGACTAATACTGACTTCTTGTAGAAGTATCATCTTACAGTTTGAACAGCAGACAAAAAAAGATGGAAGTTGTCAAGATCTAAAACAGAACGTCATTTTTATAAAAAAACGTAGGAAGTCTCTTACTGGAACATGGAAGTATATTGGTGTTTTAAGAAAATACAGTTGTGGACTGCTTAATCGCGAAGTGTCTGAGGCATTTCTCTGCTTTTGCAGAATGGAGGCACACCCTTGCTCTATGCGGTACATGGGAACCATGTGAAATGTGTAAAAATTCTTCTCGGTAAGCAGACTGTCCAAACCAAATTATCAGTAATAATGTACCATGTCAGAAGTACAAGATTCTGTTCCTGTTTTACATAGAAAGTGGTGCTGATCCAACTATCGAAACAGACGCCGGCTATAATTCCATGGATTTGGCTGTAGCCTTGGGCTATCGGAGTGGTGAGTATTGCAAATGTAAACCCTTTTTAAAAAATTGTAGTTTTTACAGCTCCTCATTTATGTAGCTGCCGTAATGACCTAGTAGAGGTTTTGCAGCTCTTAACGTGTTACCTTTCCTGCAAGTCTTAATAATCCTGAGTGCATCAGGCCAAAATGGGTAGGAGCTTTCATTCTTGTTTCAGAAAGTCAGGTCCTTAGTAAGAAAATGTCACTGACCTGTATCTGTATCAGTGGACACAAATAATGGTGTTTAGGGCTGCTGCAGCCATGACTCAGACAAGGGGAGCTGAGCTGCTCCCTCACCCTGTACAAAGGAGTGTGTTACTGGACAGTGGTAAGAGGCTAGCAGCCCTCCTGAACCCCTCACCCTGCTTGACTGGTGTGATGTAGTTTGCAAAACCTTCAAGTCAGATCAGCTCTAGCTCTAGTTTGTCTTGGAGGCAGACAGTAATCAGTGAATTATACTATCTTGTTTGGTTATGGAAGCGAGAAGCAAAGAAGGGACTCCTCATTGTTTTTTTCCCTCATTGCTGCTGTCATTTTGAAAGCTGTGAAATGTCTGCCATTACAGAAATGAATGGAATCAAAAAGTAAGCCCAGCACTTTACGTGTACCTTCTCCAAGCAGAGCCCTGTGCTTATGAATGAGCCAGTGTCTTGGTTTAACCCTAGGGAGCAGACAAGCCCCATGCAGCCACTCACACCCCCA
Source organism: Eulacestoma nigropectus (assembly GCA_013397775.1). Classification (NCBI taxonomy): domain Eukaryota; kingdom Metazoa; phylum Chordata; class Aves; order Passeriformes; genus Eulacestoma; species Eulacestoma nigropectus. Next base: position 63,906 of record VZTE01004282.1, read on the forward strand.
CCAGAGAGATCGGGGAGAGAATCAGAAGGGTGAGAGCTGGAGAGCTCATGGTTTGATAAAAAGACTGTTTAATAGGGAAAGCAAAGGCTGTGCACACAAGCAAAGCAAAACAAGGAATTAATTCACTGCTTCCCATGAGCAGGCAGGTGTTCAGCCATCTCCAGGAGAGCAGGGCCCCATCACACATAATGGTGACTTGGGAAGACAAAACTCCATCACTCCAAATGTTCCTCCTTCCCCCACTTTATACACCGAGCATAGTGCCACATGGTCTGGGATATCCCTTTGGTCAGTTGGGGTCACCTGTCCTGGCTGTGTCTCCTCCCAGTCTCCCAAGCACCCCCAGTCCCCTCCCCGGTGTGGCTGTACCAAAAGCAGAAAAGGCCTTGGCTCTGTGCAAGCCCTGCTCAGCAACAGCAAAAACATCTCTGTATTATCAACCCTGTGTTCAGCACAGATCCAAAACACAGCCCAGTGCCAGTCACTGAGAAGAAAATTAACTCTACCTCAGCTGAAACCAGCACAGCAAAACTTCACAGATGTCTACATGTAAGACTGCTTCAAGAGCTTAGTCTCAAAGTGTTTCACAGAAGAATTTTCTAATAAATGTTTTTGCGTATGTTCTGTTTGTAGGCTAAATGCTTTCTATGTGCTATCAGCCTATTCAAACCAAAGACCTGATGATGACCCCCAAAAACATCATCTGCCTGAGTGCATTGTTTTTGCATTATGTAAGGCTTTTATTTTCTGAAGGAATGCAGACTTTCTTCACACAGTGAATTTATACATACCTGTTTTTTATTAAATGATTGTACAGGACAAGCAGGTATCTGCCCGAAAAAACAATATAACCCTAAAAATACAAAAAAAAAATCAACACTAATTAACCTCATCTCTTTCTCTTCTTTAGTTCAACAGGTTATTGAGTCTCATTTATTAAAGCTACTTCAAAACATCAAGGAATAATGGTTGGCTCTTCTGCAGGTGCCACTTCTTGGCTTGGAGATTTGAACTGCTGTTTACATCTCTAATCAGTGACAAGAGTTGGTTGTTTTGTAACTTTACCTCAGTTCAAACTTTGCTGGTTTTAGTTAAGCTTTTTAGTATTCTTTCTCTTCTTTCACTGTTGTTAATACAAATATGCAATGTCATCCTTTCTAAATATATTTTATATAATCTTAGAAGAAAGAGTCAGTTGCCGTGCATGAAAAACTTTGTAAATAAACCCAGTTTTGACCATATAAATGTTTACACTGAGTGCAGTGGGTGGCACTATGCCAAGTGTCCTGCTTCATCACGTCATTGACACATATTCACAGGAAGAAATGTGTTTAGATATTGAGGTATATCACCACAAAAGATAAGCTATCTTTACTGTTAATAATACCAAAATGTGCACTTTGTGTCAAGTTTTCGAGATTCCCTGGTTAATATTTATCCTGGCTGGAGCCAGGACAGGGTTCATTTTTGCAATAGTGAGGAGGGGGCTAGGACCCGGAGGTTATTCTGTATCACCTTGCCTCATTGCTAAGGGCACGAGGAAGTCCCTTCCAGGGAGAAGGAATTCCTTCCAGACAGGGTGGACTGGCTGCAGTGGGGTCAGGTCGAGTTCTGCAGTGAGCATTTTTGCATGTGAATCACTCTCTTTTGTATATTTTTGTTCTAATATTGTTGCTGTTAATGTTTGTTTTCTTACCTCATTGCTGTTTCCAGTAAATTTTTGTTATCTCAACCTGTGATCTTCACCTTTTGTGCTTCGAATTCCCCTTTCCATCTCGCCCCAGGGGAAAGCAGAGAGGGCAAGCAAGCAAGCAGGTGGCAGTGTTTGAAGAGTCTGAGGGGGAGCACTAAACTGGGCAGTACCATTCCTAAAACACAGCAGTCTTGTTTGGCACCAAATATGGAGCAGGAAGGATTGAGATTACATATCTGACCAGAGGGCATTGGAAACAAATTTGACCCTAAGTATTTGCGGTATTAGGGAGCCACTGGTCACAGTGTTGCTTGGTCTGTTGGTGTGGGTGTTGTACCTAACCCTTTATATATGCCTGTTTGTGCTCCTCCTGATGCTGTTTTTCAGAGGAGGGAGAGGGACGAAGATTGTTCTGTTGCTATACTATGTGACATCAGTTTATGGCATGATAACATCAAGGGCATTGAGGGTCATTTGGGATGTGTATCCATTACCTCATGCACTACATTTTGGGATTCCATTAATAGTCATGTCCAATCTGGCTGGGGGAGAGGATGATTTTCCCCATCTTTTCACTCCTCTCACAAGAGCTTTTGAGAATTTTGAATTCCCTTTGGATGTTAAGGAAAGCGTGTTGTTGCTAAGTCTGCCAGGTCTCCTCAGTGCAGTCTACATCATGTTTAGATATTTCTAGGGAGGTTATTCAGACACCTGCCCTGAGGGTGGATAGTCATGAGTGGCATGGAATGTGGGAGAAAATGGGCCAGCTTTTGAAGGATTATTGTGCTTCAGTGGTTTGGAAGTTCACCCCTGAACAACTACAGGATCCTGATAAAGTGGCAGAATATGTGAAGGAAAACTGCTTTGGCTGTTCTAGAGAGGCACAAAGTTATGGTGTAGTAACACAAAGTATGTGCTGGGCTCTGGCTGCTGTTTCCTGAACACTGTTTGTCCCTAAACATCACCCTCAGGGGAGGAGGAGGAAAGCAGGCCAACAGGCACCGTGGCCACTCAAACTGCAGCTGAACCAGAGGCACAACCTCTGCTGGTAGCAGTCGCCCCTATACAGAAGAAGAAATCCAAGACCAAATCAGTTCACACAGTGAGGAATGAGGAGGAAGCAGGGTCCTCCTAACAGGAGGAAGAGGCAGGGCCAGAGATAATTACCCCATTTCTGTCCCTGGGTGAGCTGTGAGATATGCAAGAAGATTTCAGCCACCACTCATGAGAGCCTCTGGTGACTTGCCTGGTCCAGTGCTGGGATATTCCAGCCCATGATATGAAACCAGCTGGTAGTGAAGCCAGGCAACTGGGATCTCTGTCCTGGAATGTGGACACTGACAAGGGGATTGGGAAGAGGATCGAAACTCAGACCCTGGAGGCGACTCCTGTCAAGCATGAAGGAAAGGTACTCTCAAGGATGATCTAGTAGTGTACCCAAGCAGGTGGAACACCATGGAAAAAGGTATCCAGTAACTGAGAGAATTAACTGTGCTGGACGTAGTCTATAGGGATTTGAATNATAATTTAAAAAAAAAAAATATATATACACATATGTGTGTGGGTGTGTGTGTAGGGTTTGTTTTGGAACAATTTGGTTGCAATGGAGAGGATGGATGTAGCCATTTTGGTTACTGTTATCTATAGTAATAATATAAAATCATAAAAGTACCACTTAAGAAAATATATGAGGAAAAGAAAGAAAGGATAAGGGTAGAAAGGTATTATCACTATGAATCCAGTGACGAGACATGATTGTTGCAATTTAGATGTCCATTGGTTAAACTGATGTTCGCAGTCTTCTGGCACCCTGACTGCCAGTGCTGGGATGGATGTTCAAAGGGGAAGCCCCTCCTATACATCATGCCACCAAAGCTGCGTGGAGTAAGTGAGTCTCGCTGATCACACCACTAGGTGTGCCTCCAATTCTCTCTAGTCTGTCACAGAGGGAGGGGAATCTTAGTGAGCAACGTGTGGCTTCCGTGGGAACCCTGACAGTATCTGATTTCTTTCCACCTGCCTTCTGCTGGTAGTCCTGGAACAACTAGGCCAGTGCATCGTAGGTTGAAATTTCCTTGGTACAAGGAAGTCTAATTGCAAGTACAGAACTCATAGCTCCTAAATATTCTTCACACAGTGGCTGAAAGCAGATATCAGCTGTATGGGAAGGAAAGCCACAGCCTCCTGCACTACAGCCTCCTGCACTACAGCCGCAGTGCAGTCCTTTGGATCACAGAAAATCTCCAGTTGAAAGGGACCATAAAGATCATTGAGTCACATTCCCTGCTCTTTGCAGGATATCCCTGTGGGACCCTTCCAACTTGAGATACTCTGTGACTACCTCAGACTAAACCATATGACTAAGCACCATCCAAATGGTCCTTGAATGCTGACAAGCTTGGAGACCATTGTCCTGGGAACCTGTTCTAGTGACCAACAACCCTCTCAATAGAGCCTTTCCCTCAGTTCAGTCTGAACTTTCCCCTGATGCAGTTTTATTTCACCTCCTTATGTCCTATCTCTGGTTATCAGAGAGGAGATCAGTGCCTGCCTCTCCGCTTCCTCTCATGAGGAAGCTGTAGGCTGCCATAACATCACCTACGTCTCCTCCAGGCTGAACAGACCAAGTGATTTCAGCCACTCCTCATACGGCTTCCCCTCAAGGCACTTCACCATCCCTGTGGCTCTCCTTTGGACACTCTCCAACAGCTTTATATCTCTCTTATACTGTGGCACCCAAAACTGCCCCCAGCACTCGAGGTGAGGCCTCCCCAGTGCAGAGCAGAGTGGGACAATCCCCTCCCTTGCCCAGCTGGCGATGCTGTGCTTGATGCCCCCCAGGACAGGCTTGGCCCTCCTGGCTGCCAGGGCACTGCTGAGTCAAGTTCAATTTGTCCCCAACCCAAACCCTCACATCTCTTTTTGCAGGGCTTCTCTCCAGCCTCTTGTCCTCCAGTCTAGGGGATGTCCCAGTGTAGCTGTTCAGTTAAAACAGCAATTAAGATTTTGAAATTAGTTGAAAAAAATCAGACAATGTTAACTGATTTTCTGGGACTTTTGCACTTAGTCAAAGCTGCAGTGAATAATGGGACATAACAGTTTTGCACAAACAACAGACAAGCTTTTGAAAGAGACTTCTCAGCAGCTCTTCCCCAACGGTTCATAGGGTTTTTCCCTATGTAGGGTTCACCGTTCCAAGCATTTCTCCCTTATGTCCACTAGAGGTCTGGCCTCTACTGACATGCATACACACCTAATCCCTGCCTTTCTTCCCAGTCTATGGGTAGAGGGCCCAACCTCCAAATTCCTGTATTTCTTGTGTAGTGTCTCTACTATGCTTATTTTTTTCTATTTGAAAATAAATCCATACACGAAGGAAATGAGAACTATTTAAAAACATGCACTGTGATTCTGACGAAAGGGACTGGAAGGCTGGAGAACAATCCAGCCAAGCTCTGAGTCAGAGCCAGAGAAATAATGAATTAAAAACACTAACTTTGAAATAACAAAGTGACTGAATATACAAAAGGGGAAAATGTAGGAAAGAAATTCCAAACCTACATGGATTAAACCTGAATTTCTGGCTAAATTTCTTTCTGACTCTATGAAAATGACTCTACTGAATTAGACTCTAATTATGACTCTACTGAAACATCTGTGGTACATAGAAGGTGTACACAGGGTCAGAATTAACCTGTGAAAGGCTGTGTGAGAGCCAGTGCAGAGATACATTTCTTTTGTGAAGCTGAAATCTGAAATGGAATCAGCCTTAGGGGAAGTGAAGCGAAAAAAATGTAACTGAGCTTGCAGGTGTTGGTGAAATCCTTGCTCCGTTATCTGTCTCCCAGGCTTTGACACCTGTATTCTTACATAGCATTTACACCAGTTTTATTGTATCATGCATGATTAAATCAGATGAAAGAAACAGCAAATCTGACATGCCTTGGAAGCAAGAGAGAAAAAATGTTTCATAATCAAAGTCCAGAAAAATATATCTCTCGTAAGTAATTTTAAAGTAAAATAACATGAAGTGGCAATTACTGTAAAGTTGCATATTAAAAATACTGAGATTTAATGTCCTTTGTAAAAACAATTGCTGAACTTCCACATTTGTTGAAAAGTAATGCAAATAAAATGCAAATTGTGTTTCACTGAGATACCATAACCTGAGCCATTTTTTCTTAAATTGAAAGACATCTCATGTGTAGACAAAACTGCATCAGTATGCATAAAGAACAGAATTTCCATTCTGTATTATTTGTGTTACAGGAAAGTACTTGTTATAAATAATGAACTTTCAATATCTGCTTTGTATTTCGTCTTGAATTTCAGTCAGCAATGAGATAATATATAGGAAATAGAACTGACTAATTCTTAACTATTGCCTCAAAACATATCCTAAAAAATGCATTTTTTAATTATATATGAAGACATTGGAATAGAGGAATGTAGATTAGGACAACAAAATTAAAAATTTCTTCCATCTTTTTGCTGCAGAATTTCAAGCAATTGTCAGGTAGTCATCACAACACCTTGCACAAGAGTGAGTACAAAGGTAAAGATGGTAATCTTTCAGAAGCTGTTTCCTGCATTATGAGCCCTTTCTACTGTGTAACATTATGCTGCTAAGGGAACATAGAATTCAAGTTTTCTGTGGCTCTTTTGAGGACCCTGCAGGGACCAACCAGCACTATTTCATAAGCTATGATTCAGATATCCTGAGGAAAATTTAGTCAAGAGTTAGCAAAGAGGGAAAAAAAAAAAATGTTTGCAAAGAAAAAGCTTTACTCACAGGAAAAAATCCCCGTGTAAAAAGCATAGACAACTGTTGATTATGCAATATTAACAGCATGCTTCACTCCACATACTTTGTGTTTCTCTGAGGCACAACAATGAATTTTTGTTTCTCTTGGTGTTAATACTTCTCAGTATTCATTTTTCTTTGTTTATAGTGGTAAAATTTGTAAGTGGTAGGAATTTCAGCATTCGTTAAGTGTTTTGAAAGGTCACTTTCCTGATTTTGTTCTAGTGAACGATTTCTGTAGCCTGTGATGGCCGTGAGAAGACACGATGACTTACCTTTGAACCACACTCGTGGGTCCAAAGGCAGCAGTGTTTCCTTGTCACAAGACCAGAGGAGTTTGAAAATTCTGCAGTCAGAATCTTAATGCCAAGTTGATTCTCTCCAAAGTTTTTACCAAAAGCTCTTGCCAATGTAATTTCTTACAGTAATTGTTCACCTTTTACATTTGAACTTGAATGACAGCATGCTCTCTTTCAGAGTATTAAGATATGTCTATAATAAGTTGCTTTTCCTGATTAACTAAATTATTTTTTGCCGAATTCAATGTGCAGCATGTAAACACTGATGCCATGAACTCTGCTCACAAAGCAGATTGCCAGCAGTTTCATGTAGTAGTAACAGCCAAATGCTTCAGAGCTGCAGAAAGTCTTTGTCTTACTCATTCCCGTTTGACTTTGCGGGGTATTCTGGTTAATCATGTACAATGTTTAGCATTACTATTTGCATGTAAATTTGATGAGCACTTTGTAACACTCTTCCCTGTCTGCTCTGGTTTTCCCTGGGGCTGTTACTAGTTCCACTCTGTTGCCTTCTTTGTTCATCTGTCTTGTACTTTGAATTCCCCACTTGTATTTCTGAGACAGTTACAGAAAGCAGCAACCTCCTGCCAGACCTTCCCAGGGTAGAGCATAATCTCCCTTCAGCCCTCCTGTGGGTTTTGCCTTGGTATTTAAAAAAAAAAAAGTCTGTATTCTACACCTCCTCATGCCACACAGGGAGCAGGTGCCCACAGTAGGGAGCCAAGTGATGGAAGATGGGGCCTCTGCTCTTCACCTTTTCCATGATCCATGCGAGATGATCACAGCTCCCCACTGTGGCACTAGAGGCAAACTCTGTCCCAGGGCCATGATGGAAATGCCCCATGGCACTCTTTTTTTTTTTTTCCCCAAGAGAACACAGCAGTTGGTAATCCAATGATATTCCTGCAGTAAGAAATAATGTTCCACAACTCCAAGATGAAAATCAGCCACTGAACCTTACTCTTACGCAGCTGAGAAACAACATAAGACAAACTTTTACTTACAGCATGCACCAATTTTGTGTTTCCAGAGCAACTTCATTGTGCCTTTAATCTACCTTTAAGCAATCTTGCCTCTGGCTTCTTTAAACCCTGATGACGATGCTTAGATCACAGCCTGAGGAAACAGCTGTAAGTAATGCCAGAACTATTATTCATTTTCCACAACTGTTTTATCACTGTACCTGGAACAAAAAACGTCAGAAGTAGAGCAACCATGAAAATTTATGCTAATTCTAGGTGACTTGTTTTGGCTAAGCAGTTCACTTTCAGAGCTCTAGCCTACCCCTAGCATCAACCAGATGTAACTCCATATTCTTATGAAACTGGAAGGAATAAGGGAAAAAAAAAGACAGACTGTATTTACTGAGATGATAGACTCAAATATGTTCTGCATTTTTAACTAGTAAGCTAATGTTAGGGACATTCCAGCAGTTTTTCCTGAACACTATGGACCAGACCTTTTTCCTTTACAACAACAATATAAATCACTGGAGTGCAGACACTGCCCATCACTAGAATGATCATCATTAGTATTGTTATAGCAGTTCCGCTTGCATGCACCTCCTGCTGTGCAGCACATAATGCTTTCAGGAAGTACACTGCTCCATCTGGCAATGAATGTATAACTGGGTGAATTAGGAATCCAGTCACTTGGAACTTTAAAGATCAAAGATATTGTTGGGGTTAGTCCTAGGAATGACGTCTGAATAGATCTTTCTGTTGAGGGTTATTTGTCACCAAATTAAGCTAGCAACTCTCCAGGCATACAGGACTGTAAAGCATGTCAGTCAATCTTCAGCAGATGAGCAGTGATGAGGCCAACCATGTACGCAGAAATCAGCAGGGAAGGTTGCAGAGCCCAACAGAAAGGAAGATGTAAACTGGACACAGCAACAAGGTGGATTACAGCTGTGGCACTGCACTGTACAGCTCACCCTTTGCCTGCAAGAACAAACCTAAGTAATCCCTAAGTAATCCTCTAAAAAAAAATCCTGACCTGCATTGTGGGAGATATTGTTTTGATTCATTATGTAAATCAACTGTACATGCTCTTTTTTTAGCATGTAGAAGCTAAATCAAAGCATAGCAAATACAATCACATCCCATGCTTTTCACAGCCTACAAAATTTTCTAGCACATCAGCATTTCTATTTCAGAAATAGAAAATGGAGCTTATAGAACAGCATCACTTTCACACCAAGACTAGTACATAAGGCTGCCAAGCATTTTAGGAGGACCTGTCATACCATCCAATGGCTGGTCTCAACCTTTGTGTATCATTGTCAGCTAAAGGACACTGAATGATGTGCAGTCTGTAGGCACATTTGATGTGCCAGAACTTATTCAGGCTTCTAGGACCATGGAAAAATAGGCAAGCTTTAGCTAAACCCCATAGATCCTTCCACCCCACTTCTGTAGCCACAAGGCTACACCTAGACTGTCTTAAATGTTACAATCTAAGGGATTCAACACACAGTTGTTTCTGAAAATGAATCACAAAAATAGCTTGCAATATCTACTCTGCAACTGTGGTATAATGTCTATCCCAAACATAGGGTAAGATCACAGGCATAACAACACCGCCATTGTCTCCAAAAAGGCTTTTGTTTAGAAGCACTATGATTTTCTGTTCACATAAAACATAGTTTCAAGAAGGTCCAAAGCATCCCAGAAAAATATATTGGTGTATTCTTGAAGCCTTGCATCCCCACTGGAATTTAATTTACAGCCTGCTCACATAGTTTGTCAAATATACTGTATATCCTGATGAAACCAGAGAGTTACCAAGGTGGGACATAATCAGGAGTAAAAACAACACCAGGTTTTGAAGTAAATAATGACTTATTTTTCAAGGTACTAATGATTAAAATAGGACAATGCTAAAATATGAGGAACAAATATAATGTGAGTAAAGGGTCTGTTGTACAAATGCAAGGGCTGATGCGCTAAAGCAGAGTAACAATCCATCTAGAATACAACTCCTGACAGAGGTCAGCCTAGACACCAGCGTATACGTGCACAAGGTCACATCTAAGCAAGTCTGAATTTTGTATGCTGGTGGAAGATCATGACTCAGTGAATCCTGAGACCTGTGAGCTACTCTAGCTTCTACACAGTAAGAACCACCCCCCCCCCAC
>VZTE01004282.1:73879-86739 GCA_013397775.1 Eulacestoma nigropectus
AATCTTAAAGATCATCACCCCCGGGTAGTAATTACTGGAGCATGAAATGCTGCAGATGTACATGGGGATTGTTTATCCAAATGCTGCCCCCAACATATGCTAAAGGCAAACCCCAGCTGCATGAGCTGGCTATGCTGGTTTCACACGGTTTAGGAACTTCCCTTAACCAGAAAGAACTGTACTAACTACCGATTCCTAACACTAACCGGTGCAAAGCAGCTGGGAGGGAAATAAATGAATTGTCAAATTAACTCCTCCCTGATGCTTTGGATACCAACTGTCCCTGGGACAAAAACTTGTAATGGACACCTCAAATCAATAAGCCTGCCACTCTGCTGACACAGTTGTTCAATTTTTTCACTTCATCTCATTTTTAGTTTAGGTATGAATCCTACAAACACTTATGTTCATATTACCTTTACAAAATCAGGAGCCTTGAGCCAGTAGCTGTCTCTCACCGTATGTTTATGTAAGACTCATGCCTGGTGGGGGTAGATGAATGCCCCAACTCTAACACAACAAAATGAATTGACTGACCTGTACAGGTGAAGCCAAACAATGTTTCAGCACAAAGATCAGCACAAAGGCAGAAGTCTTTACGACGCAGTTGTTCATACTAGGTATTGTAAAAATGACTCCTAACCACTCAAGTCTGCTCACCATGCACCCTTAGCTACGTTACTCACCTACATGGCTCTAATGAGGCATTATCACTTTTAATTCCTCCTAGTCCTGCAGAGGCAACGATACTGAAGAGACAAGGAAGATATTCATCACCACATACATTTTAACGCCATTCTACTCTACTATGACTACCAGTCACAGTGTCTGTGTAATACCATAGATGTCATGTCAAACACCAATGTCACATAGCTGGCATAGATTTTGGTACCCCCAACCATCTTATTATCTTTCTCTTTACAGCCACAGGAGGGCAAGAAGCCCTCCTGCATCTCAGTTGGGTTCTTAAAGGTGGCAGTAGTCTTGCCTATAAACAGTTATTAGAAATCCATCACAAAACAGCAGCTCATGAGATGCTGCTGTTGAGAGATCCAACTGTTGAGAGGTCCAGTCATACTGTTACATCTGCATTTGCCTGATGCAGTTACTGGATATAACAGGAAAGAATAGCAGGACTAGTCGCAGTCCCCAGAGCGGCAGCTTAAACCCACAGCTCCCTCTGTTTCAGTTGATACTTTCAACAACTTCAAACCTTGCCTAATCTTATTGCATCATTTTAAACTCAGTGACACCATGGCAGGTGCAAACACTTGCCATAAGTTATATGTTGGTTGTGAAGCAGGATAATCATCAGGAGTGAGGGCTGAAATTTTTGAGACTCCAGTATAAGCCTTATAGACTTAACTCAGGTACAACTTACACAGAAAATGTTAAGACCTGTTAACTCACCTTCAGGTGTGTCCTAAAAATTTGGAGTAGGATTCAACCCATTACTACATTTTTCCAGGAAAAAAAAAAAGGCACTGTTCAATAGAATTGCAGAATAAGGATTTCAAGTGCAGCAGATACTTCCACGTTTATCTGCCAGTATCCTGCAGTGCATATTAAATCCCTGTGTGACACGTTGCAAATCTTGGTTGTTGGGTATCAAAACCAAAAGCGTTTGCATGATCAAACTGACCTTCAACCAATCTGAATAGCAGTTATCCTAGAATTCTGCCTTCTACCCATGTGAGAAGTTACAGACATAGCCTACAAGCATTAGTGCCTATACCATTACAACACTAATTGTTCCACAATTGTTCTGCTTTGTTTGGATTCACTAGCAATGCAAAACATTGGGCTGTAACTCATCTGTTAAATTATTACTAATCCCTGCACTACACAAATGTTAGAATGGGGGTTTTTTCACTACCAGAATACCTTCAGTGCAATGGAAGGCAATGTAAGTTACATCTGTTAAATCTCTTACAAAAAAAACCAGATTACAGCAAGCCAGTACAGTAACAGCATTACATAAGATGTCTTCCTTCTATTCAGTAACATTATTTTCTAATGATAATCCATGCATGAAGGCAGAATATTAACAGAACAGTTAAACTTTTCCTGATGAGACTGCAGGTACCACGTTACAAAGAAACCACAGCTTAAAGCCAATTAGAATACACAGACATAGTTATACTGATTCTCAGAGCTTCCATATGCATCTACTCTTCATCCATCTTAAAAGTTACTGAGTTCAACTCAGTCAAACTAATCATGGTACTCCCTCATGCTACAGACAGTTCAGCTAAGCTAAGTAAGCTTGGCTCAGCTGCACTGTCAGTTCCTTTTCTTGTAAAATAAGACATCCTCTCAGAGTCCAATCTCTGTTACTGGTCAGGATCTTTCAACTATCATATCCAGTAGAAAACATTTTTGGCAGCTCTCAGAGATTGCTAGATGTGGCTGAAACAACAGAAAAGGAAAAAAGAATAGCTCAGAAAAATTAGAAGCCACATTGCATGTATTAGTTAAGTGCAAGACATGTTCAGTACTTATTAATATTTTAAAATACCTAGTTTAGGAATCTCTCTTTACATATACCACCATCTTGCAAGTCACTTAAGGCTGTAATCTAGTCATCATCAACATGGACTTCCCTGTATCTCCATTGAATATTAGCTCTCCAGTTTCCTAACTCATTCAGATCTAGTCTCACATTTAAAGGAGAGAATAGCTTGTTACTCCAACTGTACCATTACACAACATTTAGGTTTTCAGCAGATACAGTAGACAACTTGAGGAAAAGTAAAGTGTCTCTATGTTTCATCCACAAACCACAGTATCAGCACAAAATTTCAGAGTGGCAACTACACTGAACTCCCTCCACACTCCAGGCAAATCAATATAGTAAGATACACAAGCACTGATTTCGCATTTGAAGTACTGAATTGTGAACATTTTAAACCAAATGTTCCTCCTTTGTCACGTATGTTAAATGTGCACTATAAATTATGTGAAATTCTCACTGGTTTTTTTTCTTACTTTCCTAACAGACACAACCACAGACTCACGAGACTCTAACAACATGAACAAACATGTAATAATGCAAGGTGGCTTCTAGAGCTTTAAAACCAGTATTACTTTAAAACCATAGTTAGAAGCTTTTCATATGTACACCACTAGCTTAATAAACCACACAGCTTCACCATCTCCCAAAAAGGCTCTGTTGTTTGGGTTTTTATATTAGAATATATTAATTTTAAAATGTTGCAAAGCCCTTAAAGCATAAGATTAACAATTACGAAAATATTTCTAAAAATCTGTCCCAAACATTACGAAAAAATCTCACTAGAACCCACCACTGCATTGAGTCAAGCTATTTCAGAGCTTAATGTGACAGAACCTGAACATGCCCTAAGCTTTTTAAAAATAAAAAGCTCAGAAGAAACACAGGCATCTGTTTTCATTTCTCCACTGTCCAAAATACTTGGAATGGAGATACAGAGCAATTTTCCTTGAGTAAAGCTACACATACAAATCGGTAATGACATAATTACAGTATGGGTACACAGTTTAACCTGATGAGCAACATCAGCACAACTCTTCTCAGTTTCTTGTAATTAATGACAGGTTAGGAAAACCATACCGAACTCCTTACCAAGAGAGAAATAATCACAGCATTGAGTCCAGGATTGAACTAAGTTAAACATGAACACCACTACAACCTTGCAAGATAGGTACTTTACTTCCATTTAGACTCTGCTATAGTCAAGAACACATTTTGCTCATACCTTTATCCTCAGTCTGAGTCTGGAGATGCAGATTATGCCAGTATTTCCTGACTGGGAGTACACTGCGAGCATACCTTGCACACAGACTTCCACAGGCATGTGTCACATGGCTGTTTATCACTAGATTAGCCTTACTTTACACTTCAAAGACACTGCTTTAGTAAGGATCTTATTTTTTAAGCACCAAAGGTATGTCTGTTAGAGGGGAAAAGGCTAACACTGTCTAGAACATCTAAGCAAGGCACTAAGTTACTTCACAAGACAGAAACCAGTAGAAAGTATTTAATAAGCAAGGACTACAATGGCTTAAACAAGTATTTATGAGGACTAGCATATCTGAATCACACAACAGGTAAAACATTGACAAAAACCAAGCACGTCATTTATTGATTCAACAGGTCACAGGAAGTCTCGCAAACTACTCTGCAGAATTTGGTTTTTACCTTATATATAGCAATTACATTTGCCATCCTCATTTCAGAAGTCAAATTCACATAAGCCTAGTTTTTCTACCTTATTGCCACAATTCAACGATTGCACTTCACTTAATTCAGTGCTACAGGTATATAGTTTGCTGATAAAGTACTTGTAAGCCAAGACAAGCGTGCCAAGATTGTTTGAGACTCAAAGTTCTTGCTCCTGACTTCAGCCATGTCACACTCACGTTAGTCTGCTCTTACCTCAAACCACAGGAGTTTAAGGGCTTGAACAAGTTCCTCCACTGTTTCCCAAGAGCAATGAGTTACACCATGACAAACATGCTTGACAAGTCAGACACAGACCCACCCTTTCCCAGGCACACAGAGAGCTTTTCTATGGCTATAGCAAAGTCTTACCCCGAATTTTATACTCGACAAGTCACAATGAATCTACACTTCCCGAAGTATGTGCTCTAGAAACAACCTTAGAAGGCTGGTACCTGAGTGCTCTTCTATCCTAGCTTACCTTCTGTTTTGCAAGTGTTCTATCTATCATTAATATCAATGACTCACAAACATTAAATTTCACTCTCACCCCTGGAAACTCTAGCTATACAGAAGTCAGAATGGAATTTAAGAAGTCTTTCTTGTACCCTAAAAAGTTATCTTTTTCTCCGAAGCACAACAAAAAGCCCAAAAAGCAATAAAAATACCGTATTCCTGAAACATTCAAATTATTAGTTAGTAGATCTGAAGCTGGTAAATACAGACTTAATTAAGAGCCACTATCAATTCTATTAAGGCTTCTCCCTCTTTCTATGCTTCATTCCCCCACATAACTGATGGTTTCAGGTAATTAAAATTAAAATGGTAAAGTATTGTTTAACCCATTAAACAGCTATGCCCTGCAAATATACTGAAGATAAAAATTTAACATTCACATGTAGCTCTCCAAGGCCATGAAGAACAGCAGCAAGCAGTTGGCAAGTAAAAATTCTTCCTCAATTTGCATGTTTTGTTTTATTATGACATCAGTAACTGTTGCTAAAATACAATTCTATTGCTTAAATTCAGTAGGTTACAAAGTGACTTCCAGCCTACCTAGCTCTAACCTGCAAACACCAAAAATTCACCAGTAAAGTCCAAAACGTTTCATTACGCACAGACAGTTTTTTCTCAGGAGCTAGCTTTTTAACACAGCAAAAGGAAGATGCTCTGCAGAAAAGCAAAACCTTTTAAGGTTGTTTAATATTTAGGGCCATTTTTGTCCCTGATTTTCTGACAAAAAATCACACCAGAAACCTTGTTTTATATTTTTATTGTATGCCAAAGTTCATTAAAGGTGAGTGCGTGCTTGTATAGAAGTTACTCAAAAAATGTGTCTAGGCAGAAATTTGTTAGCAATCTGACTTATTTCAAAGCGTAGGTTTGTTCAGTCGGGCCACAAAAATAATATTGTGTATAATATTGTGTACAAGCAGTAACTAAGGAGCTGCAGACTCAGCAAGTTTCCAAACATCACAGATCTTGAGAACTCATCAGGAAATAAAATCAAGGCAGTCACAATATAAAACAGCAGCTCCATGTAGCTTTTTCAAGTTTCAATTTTATTCAGGAGGTGACAGTTCAGTTTGCCTCATTCTTCGAAGCTTCGTCAAAGTTTTCAACAAGATCTAGAAAAAGAAGATTGTTAGAATTAAAGTTTGACACACTTCCCCTTTGCCAAATATTTTGGGTTTGAATTTTCTTCCAAAGTTCTACTTCGTATCAAGTTTTTACATCATAAAAATTTTCAGCTTGTGAAATACAGACCAAATAATTGTTAAGAGCTTCAAGGTTCATCCTCCTTGCTCAACCAAAGAAATTTTGGATGGTTCATTAAAAAGCACAATTCTAAAAGCATTTAACTTCACACAATTGGGCAAAGTGATTCTGACAAGGTAGTTTCTTATGGAATATTAAATAATGATCTTAGTCATAGCTATTACTTCAACATAGGACCAAAACACTAGCTCAAACTGCTAAGTCTCCCATGGTATCTGAAATTAATGAAATAATCTGCCCACAGAAATTCTGTGACAGCAAATGACTAGACAACACTCTTATCATCCCTGGCCTGATCCTGTGCTATGCGTAAGATCTCTCAGCAAAATTCACTTCCTTTTCCTCCACTGCATGTTTGTTCTTACCTGGAACTTCATCATCATCATCTTCACCAGTAGCAAGTGGTGCTTTTCCGTCCACAGCTGCAAGAGCAAGTAGATCAAAAGCTTCATTCAAGCTCACCGTAAGCATT
Source organism: Eulacestoma nigropectus (assembly GCA_013397775.1). NCBI lineage: Eukaryota > Metazoa > Chordata > Aves > Passeriformes > Eulacestoma > Eulacestoma nigropectus. Next base: position 80,332 of record VZTE01004282.1, read on the forward strand.
TTGATTTATTGTTTAGCTTTGTGTTTTTGAAAACATTATCAAAGATTCTGAGCTAAGCTGCAATGCTTTATCCCGTTCTGTGAAGAAAAATCTTTATCTAATGTAGGAAGTTCACATTCCCTTTATTACTGATAATGCTCAAACAGCGCAGTAGTGAAATTAAAAGATGCATGCTAAACAGCTTACTAATCAACACCTTGTATCTACGTATACTGAGTGCCCTGCATGATAATGATTTCCAAATACAAGTGCAGAGATTGATTTTACCAGTTCTTCCTAAAAGTACGTTAGTTTATAGACTACCACACGGCTCTCAAATTTACATATTTTACATCATCAAGTTTTAAGGAATATAAAGGATCTTATTATCCTACACATCCAAAGAAAGCTGAGCTGTGATTGCGAAGTTGCAGGCAGACACACAACTAGAAGAAGTACTTAAAAGGTATTACTGTTCCCTGGCAAAGTCAGAGGAATATGGAACTGGACACACAGTTCTACACTCCTGAGGTGGCTGAGATGACCTAGCGTTCTGGTTCACGTTTGCTGACTCAGTAATTTCTTTAACCATTCCGAGTGTATTTGACAGAGGCAGTGAGACTTAACCATCTCCATTGTAGCAGATGAGTGAGCACCTGCTGAACTGGGCAGCAGCATAATGCTACAAACAGGTATCTCAGGTGTCTGGGTGCCTGTGCCACTACTCTACAACTACTCTTAGCTGTACTATCAAGGGTAAGTTGTCTCATATTCTCTACTACCTCAGTTTTATTCTAATTAATCCCTCTCAGTTTTTAAAAAAAGCATGAGGAAAAAAGATGGGTTCTTACTAGACCTGTACATTAATTTCTAGAGAACCAGAACTGATGAAAGTATAAACTTTCTTTTGAAAAGCCTTGGGACAAGGACATCACTAACCTTCATCTGTTTTTTTAAGCAGCAGCAAGTTGTTAAAGCTTAAATGCATCTTAACGTTAAAAACGACATTTTAAAAGCAAACCATGTTATTTCCTCTGATATTACCTGCATTCTCTCTCATCCCCAAGACCAATCCAAGTTTACTTTAGCACCTGCAATCATCACAGATGCTCCACTCATTGATGTTAGGCTTCCAAATCTAGCTGACAATGCTGAATAAAAAGTTTTGTGCAACTAGTTTGGCATCCACTCTTAATGGAAAGAAATAGCCATTTACTAGATCATAAAAAGCAATCATTTCAAACAAGCTTCCCTATTTCTAAAACTCCACAATTTAGCTTAGAATATAACCACATTGTTATGAGAAGACAGAACTTCAGCAACCATTCTAAATCCTTCAAAGTACTTTTTTCTTTCAAGCCCTCCTACTATCACAAGGAAGTCACACGGGTGACATCAGAAGAAAGGATTTGAGGATCATGATAAAGAATACTTTACCCCACATCTTGAAGACTACTTCTAGCAAAAATTTTTTCAACACTAAGTTGACAGGAGGGTATCATCAACTTTACGAATGTAAATAGAGGCTGCTTTGTTGGCAACAAAGCAGAGGAAGAAGAAAAATTAACAATCAAGTTAGAACTGCCGAAAACTGGACACAAAAATATAGTCTCATTTTTTCCATGTTTAGGCTGTTCCTTATCTTGAAAGGAATGGGCTTAAGATATTTCAGAAAGTAGGAAGACTGAACACACAAGACACAAGAAATGTTCCCAGTGTCAACAAGTCTTTCACTCCTAATTCTCATCCTGTAGCAGCAGCACCTTTTTCAAACACTAAATATTTAAGTCCCTCCTCTACTTTTACCACTTTTAGAAGGAATAAACATTCATGATTTTTACTAGTTTAAGTATGGAATAGGAAGTTGGTGTATCTAGCTTAATGCTCATGTCAGCCCTGTTCTCTACACTGTTCTACACGTACTGAAATTATAATGTACTTCCTTATAAATACCCTGTAATTCCTTCCAACTTATCAAAAAGTCCATGTGAGAAATACCTTCATTATACCTGTGAGGGAGAAAAGCAATTGCAAGGTATCTGTTAAGTCCCTTTCCCCATTACTTATGTTTCCATTCCAAGTGTCAAAAGAGATATACCCCAAGCTTATCTTTAAAACCTAACTCTTACAGAGTAATTAATCCACCTAGCTTTAATGAACAAAGTATGTCAAAATATGGCAGCCACATCAAGAAGGAAACCACCAGAAAATCAAATCTGGCTACAGTTTTCCAGTGCTAACCCAGCTACAAGACATGCTAACAGGTGACTTTGCTTTACTGAGTCATACTTGCCATTGGATTTGAGCTATAAATAAAATTGATTTTAAAGAGTTTGATTTCTTTATAAGCATTTTATAACACACTTGCAGACAACAAGAGTGCACGGAATGTCACTGCTGCTACACAAGTAAGCCTCATGTCAGCTGCCAGCATGAAACACATTCAAGTTTCAACTTACATTGCTTGGGTAGGGCTTCTGCCAATCTCCTGAGGCTGGTCAGACTGTCAGCTCCAAGCTGGTTTAGGATGCTAGGCAGCATTTCTGTCAGCTGCTTTGTCTCAGCATGACCGGTGATAGTGAAAGTGTTAGCAGCCAGAGATGCCTGAACTTTTGGGTTATTGAAGTGAATGACTGTTCCTTGATTGGTAAACATGTTTACCTGCAAGAAAAAAAACCCCCAGTATTTGAAGCAGTTTAGCAGGATTTTTCAATTTAACAAGAAATCAAAGTTCTTAAAGATCCATGAAGACCTATAGATAATTTACAGACAAGTTTAGGACCTATGTTACTTAACAGAAAATTGATTTTAACACCTTTTCTATTTATATATAGAATTTTTTTTTCCTTTGAAGCAATTACCTCTTCAATTCCAGAAATATTGTTGACTCCTAATTTCTTCAACGAAAACTGAAGTTTTTTATCATCTGCTGTAGCTGTTCTGTGAACAACCTTCTTCTTTCTGCGGGCAGTACCCTTTGCAAAAAAAAAAAACCTACAAGTTAAAACTTAAGTAGTTCTCACAAACTCTAATCCTAACAGCTGTACAACTACTTTACAATATCTACAAATCAACTCAACATACAATGTTCTGCTCCTGTGTTTCAGTGCATGCAAACCTGCCACCCAACTGCACTGCAGCAGTCTTTCTCTTGCACTAAGACAACATTTGCACATGTTTTAGGAAGCAATGCATCAGAAAATATTTATTCCACAAATGTAATGATTTACCGCAGCATCTTAGAAAAGTAAAGTTGCAAATTTACCCTTGTTAACCCAAGTTATCACAAGACATAAACCTGAAGAATGAAGAGTTTTAAGAAATTTCCAAAAGTTATTAATTTTTCCTTAGATCATCTTTCTTAAATTATAGCCAAACTTTGGTAACAGTCAGAGGCCATAAATCTATGAACACATCATTAACAAATGAATAAAAGTCAAAATACTAAATTTTTATTCTAAATAGCCATCTCTCATCTGATGGACTTACATATTTGAAGAATGCCTACTTTTCCAAAGTATTTCATATATGCATTTTTAAAAATACTTCTACATAGTGTTCCAGACCAACCCTCTTTAGAAACCAAACAAGCAAAGGTTAAGTTGCCCTAAAGACCCAGAGGTCTAGATTTCTCCAGGGAAGTAAATGTCCCAAATTAGAAGAAATCTATTTCTATGGAAAAGCAGAAAATGTCATTTTATAATTCCTTTCACAATCGTAAGAGTTCAGGAAAATCTGACATAAAATGTATATGAACAAGTGAAACTAAGCTACTTTTTGACATAATGTAACTACTAACCTAAGTCCTCCCACACCAGCTGCTCATCTACCACATGCTAATAATAAGAGAATGTGTTGCTGCTCAGCCGTATAAATAGCTGCAATTCCTTTTCAGTTTACTGACAGAAGACTAAAAGTTGGCTGGACACTAACAACTTTAACACAATTCTGTTACCAACAATGAGGAATATTAGCGACAAATTCGTATGAAATGAACACTTGGAAGACGACAGCTCAAACATGTAAGTTTTTGTCTAGAAAGCTTGATATTCACACCCTGCTACTGTCAGGTTAGCCCACACAGTGGTTTGGAAACTACTAAAAAGAATAGAAATGCCTCATTTTAGTGCCTCGTCTACTCATGAATTGAGCTAGGTAAAGTATATGCTAAGTCCCTCTGGACAAAAGAACCCTCAGTAAATTTCAGAACATGGTGTCTTGAATCAAGGGATATGGAGGAATACATACCTCCTCGACACCCATCTAAACTTACATGGCAACAATGCCATGAAGAATCCCAGGAATAATTTCCCATTATTAAAAAAAAAATTTAATAAGGCAGGTTCAGGTATTCCAAGTATTTCACAGGCCAATTTTAAAACTAAATGACCATTCTAAGCTTTGCTTAATGTCTCTAAAAGCCCTGTATTGACCAGCAAGCCGCAAGAGCTGTAATCTGAATGCATGCTCTTACATGATGAACATTAAAAGCCTTTATAGTCAATAAACACACACTGGTTAACATGCATCCAATCAGCAGTATAATACAGGAGTTCTCTAAGTTACCATTAACATATACAAAGAATATGCAAAAATCACCAAGGCAGTTAATTACTATATAAACCCTGTTTTAAGGCTCCCTAAATCTCCAGCAACTGGCAAAAAAAATTTTAAAAATCAGCACAGGAATGAAAGCTCCTGGAAACTCTGTCAGCAAGAGTTCTGTTGAGTATTTTGTATTCTAGAACATTGTGTATACTCCCTTAGGTACAAAAGATTCCTAATAAATTCCTGAATTAAGACTGACACTGTAATAAAAATGTTTACTGCCATACAACTATATTAAACATACTTTTCTCAGATTATCAGTAAACACATAACCACATATATTCAGATGTAGGAAAATAAAAAGTTGTTCTGATTATATTAGTCTACAATTACAGAAAAACGACAAGCACAGAATTTACAACTTTGTGCACAAAGGCAAAAAAACTGCCTTTAGCACTCTAAGTATTTCTGACAAGTCTGTAACATAACTCTGGATGATCTGTTGAAAACTATACCCAACCTCACTTGCTGTAAGGTCTACTCACTTCAAATCCCATACATTTTCTAAAATAGCCCATACAATTATCATGGAATGCCTAGATGGGGACTACAAAGATCATCTAGTCTCAACCCTCCTACCACAGTCTCAACCCTCCTACCACAGGCAGGGATACCTTTAACTAGACCAGGTTACTCAGAGTCACAGCCAAGCCAGCCTTGAACATCCTCAGGGATGTGGCATCCACAGCTTCTCTGGGCAACCTGTTCCAGTGCCTGACCAGCCCCACAGTAAAGAATTTTTTCCTAATATCCAGTCTAAATCTACTTGTAAATAGTCTTGATGCATCTTTCCTGTAGGCTCCCATTACGTACTATAGGTTAAGTTACCCCAGTGCCTCCTCTTTCACAGGCTGACCAGTCCCAATTCTCTCAGACTCTTCTGACAGGAGAGAAGCTCCAGCCCTCTGATCAACTCACTGTCCCTTCTCTGGACTTGCTCCAATATCTCCATGTCCTTCCCATGCTGGGACCCCAGAGCTGGATGCAGCCCTGCAGGTGAGGTCTCACCAGAGCAGAGCAGAGGGGCAGAATCCCCTCCCTGGCCCTGCTGGCCGCGCTGCTTTGGATGCAGCCCAGGACAGGTTTGGCTTTCTGGGCTGTGAGTGCCCATGGCTGGGTCATGTCCAGCCTCTCAGCCACCAGCACCCCCAAGTCCTTCTGGGCAGGGCTGCTCTGATCTGTCCATGCCCCAGCCCGTGCTGATGCCAGAGGTTGCTCTGACCCAGGTGCAGCACCTTGCACATGGCCTTGCTAAAGATGAGATTCCCATTTGCCTTAATATAGAATATTAAGGCTGCTCTAATGTAACATACACAAAGAGAAATGGCTGGAGATTCAGCTACTACATATTGCACCTACAAAAGTGATTCCAGAGAGCCCTGGAGCAGCACAGCGTCCCTTGAGGACAGTCCGGCGAAGCTGAGAGCATTCAGGGCTGCTCCGCACACCCGTTCCCAGGACCCCTTGTGCCAGGCCCGATATGCGTGCAGAGACACGCAAGCCCGATGGCCGCGCGGGGAGGCGGCTCCTACCTTGCCACCGATGCGCACTTGGGCCTGCAGCTTGGCCAGCTTCTCCTGGTTCATGATGGTCTCCTTCATCTGCGGAAACAACAAGAGCGCCCGGAGCAGGCGGGTGTAGGAACACAGGTGGGGGCAAGTGGGCAGAGGGGGCTCTGCAGCCGCCCCTCACCACACGCCCACACGCGTCCTCCGCGGCAGGCGGGCACTCCCGCCACAGGGCCGGGAACGGTCTCAGATCGCGGGCAGAGCCGCCGAGCCCAGCCGAGCCTCCCTTCAGGCCCAGCCCGTAACCGCCGTC
>VZTE01004282.1:86850-98437 GCA_013397775.1 Eulacestoma nigropectus
ACCTCGGCGGGCGGAGGGGCGCCGGAGCGGGGCTGGAGGCGGCGGGCAGGGCAAGCGGCCGGGATCCGCACGCGGGCGCAGCGAGATGGCGGCCGGAAGGAAACAGCTGCGCCCCGGGCCGCGCGTGCGCCGCGCCCGGCCCGGCAGGGGGCGCTCCTACACACTCGGGGCGGGTGACGGAGTGCCGGGGCCGGGGCGGGTGACGGAGTGCCGGGGCCGGGGCGGGTGACGGAGTGCCGGGGCCGGGGCGGGTGACGGAGTGCCGGGGCCGGGGCGGGTGACGGAGTGCCGGGGCCGGGGCGGGTGACGGAGTGCCGGGGCCGGCGCGGCTGGGAGAGACCTGCGGCGTCTCCGAGTTCGCCGTGTGACCCACCATCACCGTGCCAGCTACACCATGGCATCCAGTGCCACGGCCAGTTTCTCCTTAGACAACTTCAGGGATAGTGACTCTAGCATCTCCCTGCGCAGCCCATTCCAATATCTGTCACCCTTTCTGTGAAGAAATTCCTCTTGATGTCGCACCTAAAGCTCTACTGGTGCAGCTTAAGACTCTGTTCCCTCGACTTGTTGGCTGGTTGCAGACCCTCCCCTTGCTGCAACCTCCTTTCAGGTAGTTGTAGAGAGCGATAAGGTCACCCCTCAGTCTCCTCCAGGGGGAGCTGGCACCCTCAGCTGCTCGTCGTAGGACTCTGCTCCAGACCCTTCACCAGCTTTGTTGGCCACCTCTGCTCTTCTGCCAGCACCTCAGTGTCTTCCTCCTAGTGGGGGGCCCAAGACTGGACACAGCCCAGGGCACACAGGACAGCACTGGAGGTCTGGCCTCACCCCTGCCGAGTACACGTGGACAATCACTGCGCTGGTCCTGCTGGCCACACCATTCCTGATACAGGCCAGGATGCCACTGGCCTTCTTGGCCACCTGGGCACACGCTGGCTCATGTTTGGATCAGCGCCCCTATGTCCTTTTCCTGTGGGCAGCTTTCCAGCCACTCTGCCCCAGACTGTGGTGCTTCCTGGGGTCAAAGGGACCCAGAACTCGCCATGCCTCCCCTCACCATGCCTCACATTACCATGCCTTACTCACTTTGTTGCTCTCTTACCCACACTGCTACCTTCAGCCTTGCCAGAGAAGTTCCCTGCCACAGGCATGACATCCATGGTCTGGCATCACAGAATCACAAAACCACTGGGGCTGGAAAGGACCTCTGGAGATCATTCAGTCCAACATCCCTGCTAAGGCAGGGTCACCCAGAGCAGGTGACACAGGAACATATCCAGGTGGGCTTGGAATGGCTCCAGAGAGGGACACTCCACAACCTCCCTGCGCAGCCTGTTCTAGTGCTTGGCCACCCTCAACATAAAGAAGTTATCCCTCATGTTGAGGTAGAATTTCTTGTGTTTTAGCATATGGCCGTTGCTCCTCATCCTGTCACTGGGCACAACTGACAAGAGTCTGGTACCATCCTCTTGACACCTGCCTTTGAGATATTCATGTGTGTTGACAAGATCCCTTCTTAGTCTTCTCTAGACTAAACAGGCTCAGCTTCCATAGTCTCTCGTAAGAACGATACCTCAGCAATCGTATTTTTGTGGCTGGACCCTCTCCAGTAGTTCCTTGTACTGAGGAGCCCAGAACTGGACATGGTACGCCAGATGTGGCCTCACAAATTATGTATTTATTCTTTTTCATGCTAGAAAACATGTAAGCATTGTGTTTCTTTCTCCCTTGTGCAATGCAGGCCCCCTCTCAAAGCCCATGGCTGTGCTGCTGCCTGCTAACCCCAGCAGCTCACCTCCTTTCTCTGAGCCAGCCAGTGCAGACCTCTATGGTAGGGCCCCTTAGGTGAACCACCCCCCTGACGCCCCCAGCTGCCCCTGCCTAACCAAACTACTGATGTTTTTCCTGTTACCACCACCTCTGTGTCAGTCCTTGCTCTCTTTCGCATTGCTTCCGCCTTGTGTGTTTTTCACTGTGGCTTTTCCTCCTCTGTTGCCTTATTGCAATTTATAAGCTACCCACCTGTGGCTGTTTGCTGCTGGTCACTGGGCACCCTCTGTGTGCCCTCGCTGGATCCCTCAGAGGTGTTCCCCTGTAGCCATGTTTTCCATCACTGAGGCCTTAATATGCCCTTTTTTATGTATTGCCCATCTTTGTGTTGTCCGAATCCTATTCTGAGAGCCAAACACACACCTCCCAGGCCCTAACCCATGCAGTTGCTGCTGCCTTTGAGTATATGTAAACCCTGTTCCTCACCCTGCGTTTCTGAGGCGGAGATCATTCACAGCCTACAATTTCAGTCCCCCACTGAATTTCAGTTTGCCAATGTGTTTGAGTTTACTCTGTCTGATGAGTGGGACTAATCTCACAGACATCGGAAAAGCGCATGTCTTGGCTCCAATGGAAGGCAAAGCAATCTTTGCAGGACTGTGTTGCACAGCAGAGGGCAGAAGCAGATTTATGGGGGAAGAAGCCTGGCATTCTCATCAGTGCTTCACGTGCTCACAGAGTGATGAAAGAGAGAAGCCTTGTTCTCCACGGTCCCAGTCAGCACCACAACTGAACCCGATGAGCCTACTGGCACCAGTAGAAATACTACTGACCTTGCCATCTCATCCTGTATTTTAATGCCTTTTATACTGGTTCTTCTCTGGAATATCCCCAGTAAACTATTCTCTTTGGTCTTGTTTCTGTAAGACTATATTAATAATTAATTTATCCTTCTTTATTGATGAACATTTTCTCCCTCATTAGTAATCCCCAGAGCCAAGGTTTTGCCAATGCAATACTTTTTGTGTGTCTGAAAATTTTGTTTGCTCTTATGTTATCTTTTCACTGCACCAGAGCTGAGTGTTAATTTGTACAAAATATTTTGATCCTTTTAAAATCGAGGCTTTTGTAATTAATGAAAATTAATGATAATCCCGAGATGACTCCATCTGGTGGTGATAGAAATTCTCGGGGAGGTGATGATTCAAAAGGTGCTGCTGAAGAGCAGCAGCTTCTGTGCCTCCCACCAGGTGAATCACAGATGAAAATTAGAGGATGATCAAGCTGTAAAAGATGGTGGGGGACCTCCAAAAATTTGGTCCACTCTATCTTCAAAATTTGAACAGTCCATCAGTTTGGGGAGAAAAGATGGTGGGGGAAGCCCATATTATTTTATCTGAACTAGCAAAGTCAGTATATAATTCAGAAGTGGGGAGAGGAAAGCAGATTAAGGAGAAGGGATTAGTTGTGGATAGTTTGGGGAAGATAGAGTTTCTTAGGAACTAAAAAGAAAGCTNGAACTGTTATTCCTATTCCCTATATCTGTGCCTGAGAGCCCCTTAATTTCAAAAATTATAATCATTCGGAGGGAAGGGGGTTGCATTTTCCATTCCAAGGGAGGCTCCTGCCTTCCTTAACAGACACCTGTCTTTCAAACCAAGACAAAAGCTTATCAATTTATTGCAGGATGAAACTGACAATGTACCTGCAGCAAAAGTGAAGAGAGCCGAGATGAAAAAAACACGAAACAAACCTGAGTCACTGCAAGCTATTGAAAGTAAAAATCGATCCACTTCAGATTTATCACGGTCTGCCATCAATATATATGAACTATTTTAGAATTGCTAGGCCAAGTGATGATTACAAACAAGCAAAATATTTTAATAGACTAAAATACTGAAGTGCAAATGAATCACAGAAAGATTATTCCAAGGTAGAAACGGTAGAAAGTGCTGTTCCAGCTCTCATTTTAGGATTAACTGCTCTAGAGATATGATCTCATATGCCCTTGTGTGAGATTTTTGAAGACAAACTATGATGAAAATCACATCACTGAGTTGTATCAAGACTCAGCTAAAGTGGTTCAAGAGTGGCAGTTCAAGGGACTGTAAGATTTGGTTATGTTTTGTAGATCAAGCAGCAGACCTTCAAAAAACAAACTTTACATCTGAGAAAAAGTATTTTAGTGTGCTAAAATAGTATTGGCTTGTTTTCTGCAGTTATTTTTTTGTAATTGTATGATGGGAAACATAAACCTAAACCTGGATTTAGTTGTAGCTGAAGAACTTCTGTTGAGAAGTGAAGCAGATCCAAGGGCTGTACCACTGAAAGGGACCCTGAGCTCAGTAAGCACCTTTTCAGTTCTGAAAAAGGGTGAAAGTCATGACCTCAAACCATCAAAGAATATACATTGCTAAAGAAAAGTTCATTATCTACACAGAAGCTGCACAGGAGTGGAGGAAGATCATTAAAATGATTACCTGGAAAAATTGTTTCCTGAATTATATGGAAGTTTAAAGGCAGAAGAATGACATTTGCTGTCAAAATGCCAGTGGAAAAGCTCTCGTAAAAGTCATGGCCAGCGCTGCATAAGTAATAACAGGGCATGTTGAGGAGAGGTGTTAGTATCATATTGAGGGACCTAATCACAAGTCATAAACATAAGTGATCAGGCTATAGTGAAGTAATATTTGTCCTGATTATCAGTGACAACAAGGGAAAAAAAGTAGTTTTAGGCAGTGAAGGAAATCTGATAATCAAAATTTTATTTGTAAATGGTTGTTCAGAAGAATGCTGTATTTAACAGCAGAGCATAAGGGGAAAAGCACTTAGTAATTTTGAAAAACACCCGTATGTGTTAGCAATTTATTGGAGGAAAATAGCAGCATTATGGGGTAGAGGACCAAAACTGTTGAGAGAGAGATGAGTGGAAAAGAAATCATCTCCAGATACCTAGACATAAGAATCACTGAAGAACTAGTAACTTTTTAAGGGATATAAAATATATAAACATTGAATAGGGGCCCAGAAGCTTTGAACTTAAGTCTGATGCTGTTTTCATCTGCCTCTGAGTTGTAGTCTATCGTAATAGACTTCAGTGTCAAGGAAGAGAGACTGCTGCCCAGGAAACAGTGTCCTTTTCTCACCATGCCTGTAGCTTTTAAACTCAGCAACCCAAGATACCTGGGCTTCAAGACATATCACAGGCCTTTCATGACCTCTGGGCGGCCTCTCTCTGTAACAGCGTACAGAGTCCTACTGGAGAACAGTTGGAGAAGTGCTACTTCAAGAATCCCCTGCCTTCACTGTACATGGTTCAAACAGGTTTTGCAGGATGTTTGGAAGTTCTTGTTAATAAAACTGGTAAAATCTCACTAAGAAAGGTTTGCCTCTTAGTCTTAGTCAATAACAAATACCTTGCTAGAAAATAAGTGAGAGGTAGAAGTCACCATATTCCTTACTGGCTATGTGCGAAAAAGGTGATTTAAACCTTAAATTTATGCACAGATGATAGAGACTCAGACAAACAGTTTATTCCTATAGGCATCCTATACGCAGCTGTGCTAGTTTGAAAGCAAACCAGTGGGAGATCCCAAGTCAGAATTACAATTTAAAAGGAAAATTAAGATAAAGGTAATAATACAGAAATACTGGCTTAAACTGACAGAGTCAGGATATGACACCCTGCCGGGCAGGGTGATGGTAGCAGTCCAATTAAATGATGGGTGCAGTCTTGTTGGAGTGCTGAATGTGATTCTGTCAAAATGGTGATCCTGTGGTAAAGTCTGGTCCTTTTCTGGAGGTCCAGTGGTGATTACGGAGCTCTTCTCCTCTGGGAATCCAGTGTGTAGTGCCCCTGTGGTGTTCCAAACCTCAGTTTATATCCAGGTAGGAATGTTTGGTTCCTCCCCCTGGGCGGAGCATCTCATAATGGGATGATGTAATTTTATGCATCATGCAGTGAGACTTGATAGCCCATTAACAGAAGATATCTCCTGGAGGGAGTTATCAGGGATGTGTCAAGGAAGAGAGAGAACACTGCCCCACCTGTTTTTAACATCTTATGGAGATGGTGATAGAATACATACTTTTGGTTGCGTCTCACATTGTAACCTAAGACAGCAGAATTCAAGAGGGCTTGAATCCTTTGAGCCATGATCACAGAAATGTTCTGACCTCTGCTAAGCGGTCTTTGTATTGTCTTTAAATGATTAACACAAGTCAAAACATTATTGAGACAACATGATGCAACATTAACATGTAAATGTGTAATGTATCACATTTTGCCCAGGATGAATCAGGACTAAATTTGGCCCACTTTAGAAGTGTGGGTGCACTCGTGCTACCTTTGACTAATGCCTTGGCAGCTGCCAAATTCTTATTCATTCTGGATTTGACTTCTTCGATTTTCTAGACCTCCTGGTCCAGCTGGTGCTCAGCAGGAGGTAAGTGGTCAGCACAGGTGGCAAGAGGTGGGAAGGCTGGACAAGGCAAGGGTCTTCCTCCTGCAACAGCTAGCTGTTATTTCTGCTGAAGTCCTGGCAGGAACCCATTACCCACTAAGTTCTAGATGGAAGAATTGATCTTCTTTTTCTTTGATCACAATATAGCTTATCCTCAAGGATTTCTAAGTGAATAAAGAATATACCTGCCAATATTTACTGCATTTATGAATGAGTTTGTACTCCTTCAGGGCTTACTTCCATCTCTACAGAATGAAATGGAAAATATCTCAAATATTTGAGACACTAATTATGGGATCTCCCTCCTAGTTTGCTAAAGCTTGTCTACAACAACAACAAAAAAATAGGGCTTATGTGGAAAATATTAGAAAGGTTTTCAGTAGTTGATGAAGTTATTAAAGGTAACCTAAACAAACATGATTTGTTCATGTGAAAAGTACTCTGCTATATCAGCTCTGGCAGCCAGCACTTCATTTTTAACTCTGATGTTCTTCCACCAGCATTGGAAATAGTTATTGGCTTAAAAGAGTAGAAATTATAAGTTGAAATTATAACTGGAAAAGCAAATTTAAGCATCTTATGCTGTTTTGAAGGGCTATTAGGAAAATAATAGGAGTGAGATGAACAAGGAAAAAGGTGGAGAGAATGACAAAGACTGTCAGAAATACTGGCAATATTACTTCTGTGCTAGTCCAGTGATTCTGAAGGAGAACTCCTCAGCATGTAAAAAAGGTGACCAGTGAAAAAATTTGTGATAGAGTCTACAAAGTCATGAACAGCAGGGAGAAAGTGTTTAACAACACTTGTTCCTTGTCTGTTCTAATACAAAAATGAGAGCACATCCCGTTTAAATGAGCAGGTGACTTGCTTAAAGCAAATGAAAAGAGACACTTCTTACCACTGATAGTTAGATCTTAGGATCATTTCACCACAGAATATATTTAGTGGTACAAATGTACATGATTTCAGAAAACGACTGGACAAATTCACGGAATAAATTCTCTCAAAGGCTATTAAATTCAGATATTACCTCTGCTTTAAGACAAACAAACAAACAAACAGCTTGAAACCTAGATTTCTGGCAGCTAGGAATCAATTTTACACACTTGTCTTGTTCCTTTATTCTTCCCTAAACATCTGGTCTTAGCTGATGTTTAAGTCAGTTTACGCTGCTAGATGGGTCTTGGTCTAACCTGATAAAAATGCTTCTTAAGATCCGAACATCATGAGAACATTAAATCACATTTTACAGAAATGAAAAGCCCAAAGGGCCTTAAAGGAAGTGACTTTCACTTGTCAGAACAAATGTACATGCCCTGAAAGAATTACAGAACAAGGTGGAAAAAAGCCCCCGAACCAACCAAACCAACAAACAAAACAAAACCCCAACAAAATCCAGCTCAACCAAACAAATAAACCAAACCAACTTGGCCAAGAAGAAAAATATGTTTGACAAGGGTAGAGGGAAAATCACCTCCAAGGATGGTAAACCCTTTTTCAGCAGTAGGCATGGCTGGAACCTCAGATTTTTCTTCAGTTTTTCCAGTGGCTCCTCACAACCCTCTCCAATGCATTATGATCACACAGACTTTGTAATCCCAGCCTCCGCAGAAGGCTTAAAGGAAGTGTTTCCTTCCCCAAAACTACGTGGCAAGGATAGAGAAGAATAAACCCCAAAAAAAGTGGAGATAAAATGACAGTCGCTGTTATACTGGGCAAAGAAGACCACAGCTGTCACTGTTACTGTCTCTGTCATGGACACCACTATCCTTTTGCAAGGTTATCTCTGGAGGATTTATTCATTCCATGACACAAGCAGCTCAGAATTCAGTCCAATCTTTGACCCAAGACACTACATTCACAGAAAATGTAAATTATTCAAGAAATGGTTCTATACATCAACAGAAAGTTCAGTTCTGCAACTCCAGAAAACTCAGAGCACCTCTGCCAGTGTGCCAGTGTGGCTGCTTGAAATGCCCTAAGTAGTGCCCAGGGTAATCTTTGATTTTAAATAAAGGACGAGGGAAGATATGTAGGCTCATCTATTCCCTGTCCTGATATTGGCTCCCTCGCTGGGCACAAGCTCCCTCACTGTAGAAGGATATGTGGCCTGTCGCGATCTCAATGGACACTGTCCCCCAGAATAAAGGGGAAGTGATGACAAGTTCACCCAGGCTGGCTTCTGCCCAGTATCCCTGGACACACCATGTGAACCAGAATGCTCCTGCTCTGGCCACCTCTGGCAGCAGAGAGCTGCCAAAATACCCAAATCTTTCTCAGGTTTGGATGTGAGGAAAAAGGCTTGAGGGAGAAGTTGCTCTCCTTACTGCCCCGCTGGAACCATGAGCACCAGGGACCCAGCCCTGCCACCAGGGAGGGGTGTGGTTGAACAGCAGGAGCCATCAGGACTGCTTGGATGGATTGCCAGAGTGCTTTGATCTTGTGCCTGGGCCGCACTGATAAAACGTGGATGTTCTGTATATGCATGCAGGAATTGTAAATATAATATATAACTAAAAATTATAATTCGTATTAATTTAAAATTTATTATTAATATTAATACGCCCAAACAATTAAAAAAGTATAAACCCTAGCTGGGTAACTGTATTTCTCATCTCGCTTCTGTGCTACTTTATTTTTAGGTGCGTGATATATCAGATCATTCACAACCAGCAGGAAACCCTAGAAGACAGCCCCCGAGATCCTGAGCCCAGGAAGGTCGTTTGGTGGTTGGATGTGTAGGCAGAGAGCCCCGGGACAGATGTGGTAAGGTGGTCGAGGAAGTTCCAGCCATTCCTCGGGGGGGTTGTTCTTAGGTCCCCTCAAAAACTCTGCTTTTCTTTAGGGTCTCGGAGTCCCGTGCAGTCGCTGAGCGGGGGATTCCTGCCCGACCCTGCCTTTCTCGAGGGCTGCTTTGGGCAGGGAGGCCGCGCCGGGCTCCCTGCCCGGGCACACGGCGTCCCATGACTGGCGCTGCTTGCCGGTAGATGGCATCCCCCGTCCGCGCAGAGCAACGCCCGGAGCGGAGCGGCGCGGAGCGAGACCGGCCGCGAGGTGGGGGACAGGGCAAAGCCCGCGGCCCCGCCGCTGGACGGGACTTACCAAGTGAAATGCCACTCTCGGCTGTGCCGCCGCTGCACGCCTTCCTCCTTGTCTTCCTTGCCTTTTTGAAACGGCACCTGCCGGACTGGGAACGGGAACGATCAGAAGATACTCAAAGACACGTCGCGATCTCCAGGGACTGAAGTAGCATCAGGTCTTAACTGCCCGCACTGGAGGCTGACTCAACTGACCCCCAAACAGAAATCCCCTCAGCAGCCCACACACACAGCATGCACACCCCACAGCAACAAACGAGAGCTTGCAGTGTTACCCAAGCCTTCCCGAGGCCACCCCGACCTGGCCACGACTAGAAAGCGCCACATCCCAGCCGAGGCTCCCGGGAACTCGGTGCTATCGAACAGCCACTGGTGTCACACGCTACCCCTGCGTCCTGCTAGCAGAGGATCGAGGGTAGACCCCGGCTCTTTTGGTTTGTCGCTGCAGTGGTTCTTCCCCTGCATTTTTAAACTTCACTGTTCTTCGTACTTAAGAGCACGATTTTTTTTTTGTTTGTTTAAGACGGTTTTAAACGTTCAGTCTGGGAGAAAAAAAAGAATAAAGGGGGAGAAAAGGAAGCAGAAAGCTGAAATACTAACTCTTTGTAAAGAGGAGAAACCTCTTGAAGACGAAAAATCCTGTCTACCTTTCTTTTAGTAGCTTGCCCCAGGACCTCAAAACTAATTCGAAGAGAGATTTTATTAACTGTATGAACTGTGAATCTCGAGTGATATCTATTTATATAAAGAAAAAAAACCTAGTCAGTTGCTGGGTCTAGAGGGGGAGGGTTTCCCTCTTCTTTTTTTCTATTTTTTTTTCCTGTTTTGTAACTTTTGGTGGTATTGTCTTGCAGGCTCCTTAGTACTGAACAAAATGTAAATAGGATTATTTGGAAATAGTAGAAAGGATTATGTTGTAAATCCATGGAGCTGGGTTTGAAACAGGGTGGCTTGTAGCTTTGGGTTAGCACAATATATAGAAAACGTATTTCAAGAAATTGGGTGTGTGGGTTGTTTGAAAAGCGAGATTTGATCAATAAGACTTTATGCATCAGTCTGCCCTTCTCACGACGATTTCTGCCGAACAACGAAATGCTCCCCTACTCCTATCCCAGTCGGATCCTGATTGTGGTTTATGCTGACAGAACTAGGAACGATGGGATTTTTCAAAGCCTTTCTTTTTAAGACCATGGTAATTGCATTTCTGTCCAAATTTGTGAGGGTTTTATTTTGTTTCGGTTCTTTGGTGGACTTTTTGTTGCTTTTTTTTCCGCTGCCAGCCCTTACGTAAAGGGGGCCCCGGTCTTCTGTCATCGCATAGATCACCTGAAAAGGGGAACAGTGCCACTAAATTAGCAAGCAATCATCTGTCGCTTTCTCGGGCGTGTTGCTCCTACTTAAAGCCAAAGTCCCGTTTTAAAGGCCAGTGAATTTATTTCCTTTGCGTACGAAAGAGGTAATGCTAATTCTCTGTTAGTGTTTCACATAATGGAGGGAGCTGTTTCTCTCTAGTAACAATAGGCTTAAAATTAAACTGAGAATAGCGGTGTGTTTTGGAGGCTGTTCTTTGTGAGCTTGTGAGGTCGACATGGAGAGATATTTTATTTCATTCTTGAGTAAATTAAACTCTGGAGGGTGACGGGGGAGAGGAAGGGAAGGATGTCTCTAAACCATTCCGCGGACAGCAGTCTGAATTTTGTTAACTCACCATCTCCCTCTCCGGTCTGATTTTTTTCCCCCTTCATTCCCACGGTAAGCAGCACGCCGTCTCTGAGGGCAGCCCCGGAAGATGCGAAGCTCCTAGACTCTCCGGACGGTTTCTGGGAAGATGCTCCTGCACTTCGCGACAGACTTGCACTTCTTTTTTTTTTTTTTTTCCCCCGAGGGGTCAAGTGTTATCTTTATTTCCCCCCTTTTCCACTAAAGATGGCACCGGTCTCCCCGAGGCCCCCCCAGAGCCCTTCCTGGAGGGGGGGAAGCCGGGGGGGGGGGGGCGGGACAGTAGCGAGGCGCCCTTCTTGGTGGGGGGAGACACGGCGCCGTTCCCCCCGCCGCGCTCTGACGCTGGGAGCCATGTGATGGCCCCCTCGCTATAAGGCGGGGAGGAAGGCCGCCCTCCCTGGGACTAAGCCCCAGCCTTTTCACCGTGTTTCCTAAGGCCCGGCAAGCCATCCCCTACGCCCTCCCTCCTCGGCAGCCTCCTCCCCTCTCCTCCTCCCAGGACTAGGCTCGCTCCCTCCTGCCCCGCATCCATTAATG